>JAWNLV010000118.1:95000-292500 GCA_035042125.1 Drosophila longiperda
TTTGCAGAGCGCAATTTTTATCGCCTGCTTAATACAGGGTATTTGGCAGTCGTGCTGCAAACACAGATACAGAACAACTTTATTCCCATTGCGTGCTTTCTTCATCCTCATGCGTCTTGTGCGTGTCTGACTGATAGCAGAGCCGAAAGTGAGATCCGCTCTATCTTCGTTTCCCGCAGCTGCCACCTCATCCCCCACACCCATGCATGTTCACCCGCTAGACCCCAAACCAGCTTTTTTTAGCGGCAACACACCATCCGGGTAATCCGTACACCCGCAGCTGGCCACCCACTTTTACGAGCGTGACCATAAATCAATCAGAGCAGAGCACAAGGCGCAGATTCCATTTATGAGTCACGGGGGGAGGGGAAGGGGGAGGGGGGCTGTACTGTACTGTACTGAAGCCAAGCTAATCCTTGAGGCAGGCAGACAGCCAGCGAGCCGCACAGTACTTGCCTCAAGGCCACGTTGCAAATGCCGCAGAACCAATTGAAATTCGCTGCAACTCGCTGCAAGACTTCATCCAGTTTCAGCGTTTTTATTATTTTTTCTTCTTCTCTTTTTAGGCAACACAATTCTTCTTCTTCTTCTTCTTCCACCTCCTCTTGTTATTGTTATTGTTCTTCGTTTTCATCAGGAATTTGTTGTTGTTTTTAGCTGTTTGTGTTTTGTCTGTTCTTTATTTTTTTTGTGCACTTTTTTTCTCTCTTTTATTTTGTTTTGTTTGGCATTGCGATTTCAATGCACAGCAATAACGAACTACAAACAACAACAAAGCTGGCTGACGGGTTGACGGAGGCAGTTGTTGCAAATAGCCAGTTGCAACAAGCCAACACAGGCAATCATTTTTCTCCCACGCTGATTGATATATCAAATTGATAGCCGTGTGCCATACCCCCAAAAATATTTAGTTGCTTTTATTATTCCACTAGCCAGTGTAGCAGCTGGCTAAGCCTGCCCCACCCCCCTACCACACCACACCACGCCCGCTCTACCAACATATTCCCCTTTCGGTCAACCGTTCGCTTGGTTTTGGATTCAGATTTCAGATTTATATTTTTTTTTTTCGACTTATTTTTTTATATTTTTCTTTGCTACATTTCTGTTTGGTTTTTGTGCATTTTTGTGTTTTAGGCGATTGCATTTCACATGTAAATTTTAACGAGTTGTTTGTGGTCGTCCATAGACGCCTGCCACAACAACAAAAACAATAACAACAACAATCGGCGTTTATTTGCAGGCAACATTCGGATTTGGCATACAAAAAAAAAGCAAGAATGCTAAAGTCGAGTTAGCTCGACGAGGATATACTCAAATCAACATACTCATTGTGGCTAAATTATATATAGATCTCGTTGAAAGCTGCACAGATCAGCTATATTATTTGGTAAAAAATATTATTATTATAATTTATTTTGTACATTAGATATATAAATATTTATCTATGTTAATATTTCTCATCTGAGGATGATCTGAGTAATTTATTCGACACTCTTTACACAAATTTTCATTTGGCTGCAGGGTATATAAAAATCTGAAAAAACACATTTTAGATAACTAGAGTGAAATTGCCGAGACTACAAACTGAAATGATTTTTTCAATTAAAATAATAAAACTTTGCCGTCAAATATATACGTATATTTATATATATATATAGTATAAATATATATGTGGAATATATCTGTATAATTTGAAATGTTTAATTGAGACGGCCGTAACGAAAATGAATTTTTACCAAGCGCAAGAAAATTCTAAAATGTCAATTTAAATTGGAGGTTAGCAATTATTTTCAATTGATATAGCTAATTTCTCAAATTAAATATTGTGGATTGTTTATAAATAAATAAACTGGTTTATTCTCCAATTGTTTTCACTATAAAACTATAAATAAAAAAATATTGCAACTTTCTAGAGTTTTAGTTTGACTCGACTCGATTAACAATTTATGCGTGACATGTTTGAGATGCTTTGAGAAATTGATTCCAATGCTTCTCAAATATTTATTAACATCGTTAGCTGAATGTGTTTCCATTCGAAGTTATGTGTTTTTGAAATTCAACTTGACTTTGATGGACTTGTTCTGGGTTGCATTCCTAATGCGGAACATAAACCTGATTGCAATGGACCAACAACAGCATTTCCCCCCCTTCCTATATATATATATATATATATAATGCACTTGGAATCATGGCTGAAAGCTGTTAAGTTTCTTTTGTGCATTGCACAGAAGATCAGCTGCAACTACTACATTCAGCAAATAAAGCTTGCAACATGTGGATAGCATTTTTAATTAAAGGCAGTTGTTGAATTCTCTGAACTTGATGAAGAGCAAAAGTAACCTTGGCAACAGAAACTCAACAGGTTTTGTGCCAATTGTAAGCCAAATGAAAAGGAACCACTGGGCAAAAGCTCATTAGCCCAACACACACACACACACACACACATATATATATATATATATATTTATATATATATATAGAAATTCATTCTGTTTCCTGTTTTTTTTTTCAGAGTCACAGCGGGCCGCTCACATTTTCTGCATGTTGCACATCATTAGACGTCCTTTTGAATCCGAACGAGGGGTGGCAACATATAGAATTGTGTGCCTCCTTGCCGCATGTGTCTACGTTGTGGAATGCTTTATTATTTCTGCCAATCCTTTGAGCGAAAAATGCGTTGCCTTCATTTATTCACAAACACACCCATTCAGCACTCACTCAGACTCAGACTGACTCATCGCTTATTGGCTCTGTTAAATGCAACTGCAGCTTGCAACATGAAACTGCAACTGCAACTGATATCGAAACGGTAACGGTAACAAAAACCCAGCAGCTTCCACAAATCCGCCAATCCATCCAGATATTTTCGACGTAATGACTTCAATTAGCATACATCCCAACGAGGGGCACCTGGTTGCAAGTGGCTCGTTGAAGTGGCAGCCACAACATTAAACAACAATTTAATGAAAACCAAAATTTGTTGTTTCTTTGCATTGCTTTCGCTTTGAATTTGACCATTGAGCATCGTTATAATTATAATAAGTGCAGCTTGAATAACAATGAATAAATGAATATATATAAAAAAAAATACACAGTGCAAAATTAAACGCTTCAGAAAAAATGGGTAAAAAAAAATAAATTAATCTCAAAACTGAAATGTTTTCTGTTTAAATTATAAAAATGCAAATGGAAAGCAAATTATAATTATTGCAGCTGTCAAATTAAATCAAATAAAAATGTGCAGAATAATTGCAATTGTAGAAATGTAATTTTATGTTGTAATTTTAAACACTTAACTTGAAGTTAATGATTGCTGATATATTTATTTGTTTTTAATAATATTACACTTTCTTTATAGATGAATGAATCTGAAAACTGGAATGTTTTCTGTTTAAATTTGCATATATTATAATTATTGTAGCTGTCAAATTAAATCAAATAAAAATGTGCTGAACAATTTCAGAAATTTAATTTTATGTTTTAATATTAAAATGAACACTTGACTTCAAATTAATGCTTGCTGAAATTTTTTTTCTTCTTTAATATTACACTTTCTTTATAGATGCCATTGGCCATTGGTCAAATGTCAATGATTAAATTATATTAATATTTATTATTTATTATTTATTATTTATTATTTATTATTTATTATTTATTTTTTATTATTTATTATTTATTATTTAGTATTTAGTATTTACTATTTACTATTTACTATTTATTATTTATTATTTATTATTTATTATTTATTATTTATTATTTATTATTTATTATTTATTATTTATTATTTATTATTTATTATTTATTATTTATTATTTATTATTTATTATTTATTATTTATTATTTATTATTTATTATTAATTATTTATTATTTATTATTTATTATTTATTATTTATTATATATTATTTATTATTTATTATTTATTATTTATTATTTATTATTTATTATTTATTATTTATTATTTATTATTTATTATTTATTATTTATTATTTATTATTTATTATTTATTATTTATTATTTATTATTTATTATTTATTATTTATTATTTATTATTTATTATTTATTATTTATTATTTATTATTTATTATTTATTATTTATTATTTATTATTTATTATTTATTATTTATTATTTATTATTTATTATTTATTATTTATTATTTATTATTTATTATTTATTATTTACTATTTATTATTTATTATTTATTATTTATTATTTATTATTTATTATTTATTATATATTATTTATTATTTATTATTTATTATTTATTATTTATTATTTATTATTTATTATTTATTATTTATTATTTACTATTTGTTATTTATTATTTATTATTTATTATTTATTATTTATTATTTATTATTTATTATTTATTATTTATTATTTATTATTTATTTTTTACTATTTATTATTTGTTATTTATTATTTATTACTTATTATTTATTTATTATTTATTGTTGGTTTGTGGCAAAATATTATTTTGAGGCACCCAACGTATTTCCAAGACTCGCTCATGTTTTTCCGGCAAAACACAAAAATGAAAAAAAAAAAAAGCTAAAACAATCCTTTTCCTTTTGGCTAAGACGATGGATCTACTTTTATATTTGCCGTCATCTTGTTTAGCTAGTGTCAAGTCCAATTCACCGCAACCCATACACCACCCACACACACACACACATCCACAGTTATACAAGCAGATGCGAACACACACAACTCCTGGCTACCGCTTCCCTCAACACCCTTCTCTACTCCTCACTCCTGCAGATTCGCCGCTAAAAGAAAATAACGTAAGAAGAAGCTGGCAACACAGCAAAGCAATGGCAAATCTAACCAAATCTGCCAACACAAATTTTGTTTGCGCTTTGTATTAGGTTGACAAAAATCAACACCAGCCAGACGAGCGGACAGACGAAGACGACGACAACGACGACGATGACGACGACCACGTTGTTGGAGCTTTCCCTCAATCAGAAGTCAGAGGAGCAGCCAGGAGTGGGAGCGGAAGCGGGTGGCAATGTTACAAGAGATAGATTTATGTTGCCAAAACCGCCCACATGCATATGATGCAGGAGGGGCAGCAGCAGCAGCAGCAGCGAGGCAACTGTCTATTTGCGTGTGTCTACGTGTTTATGTGTGTGTGTGTGTTTGTGTGTGTGTGTTTGTGTGAGTGTGTTTCTATGTGTGTGTGTGTGTCTGTGTGGGTTTTTTGCTGTTTGTCTTTTGCAAATGTTGGCAATATTTTGTGGTAAAAGGTGAATTTATTAGCACTTCCCCCACGCAGCCAGTTCGTTTTTCTTTCAAATTATGCTCGCCATATGTCTGTCTCAATTCCCACTCTCTCTGGCACACACACACACACATACACACACATTCCCCCCTCTTCTTAAGCCATTTGATACGTCACACACACACACATGCAGCGCGCAACTCTTTAACTTGGCCAACATTTTGAGTTTTCTTTTTTACTGTATCTTCTGCTTCTTCTGTTTACCCCTCCCCCCCCAACCACCTTCGTTACCCCCACTCCCCTTGGTCACATTCTTATCGTAGGCGCTGCAATTTAAAACACATTTTCGGGGATTAAAATCTTGACAAATCATAAACAAAACGGCGACGCTGAGGCAGCTGCACGTCCAGCACGCAATTACGGATACATTTGTATCTCTATCTGTATTTGTATCTGTTGCTGTTGCTGCATCTGTAGCTGTAGCTGTAGCTGTAGCCGATGCCGCCGTTGACTGATTTACTTTGGCCTAACAGAAAAGATACACCAAAAAAAAAAAAAAAAATCAAAACAAAACCAAATAAAAAGTCGGAGCCCCAAAAAGCCACAGACAATGACAATAAAATGCCACACACAAAAAAAACACACACACACACACACAAACACAACACACAGGCAGCTGAGATGCATATCTCAGAGCAAGAAAGGGCAGTTGGAGCAATAAAGAGAGAGTGGAAGAGGGAGAGAGAGGGGGGAGAAAGAAAACATGTTATGTGGAAAAACGCTTGGAGCTGCTCAACTTTTGTCCAGCGACACTTTATGAAATAGAAAATGAAAATCTTTAGCTAGAGTTTAAGATAGACGAAATGGAGATGGAGATGGAGCAGCAAGCGAGGGGTTGGGGTGTGGGGTGTGGGTCGCTTTGATACCCAATGCCAGCGGCAGCCGCATAAAAGCCACAAGATACGCATCTTATGGATTGTTGCTCTTGAATTTTTAAGCCGATTTTTGGTTGACTTTGCTGCGACATAAAACACAATAAAACTGATATAAAAACGCTGGCCCCAAAAATCAGTTGTTGTTGTTGTTGTTATCGTTGTTGTTGTTATTGCTGTTTGGTGACAACATGCAATGGGCAGTTGAACAGCGGGTGGGAGGGGGCGGGGGGGCTTACAGATAAGGGTTGGGGTAACAAAAACTGACAACGCTTTCAGCGCATGTCAATTTCGACATTTTCAAATTCCAATAAGTTTGCTTGTTGTTGTTGGTGTTGTTGTGATGTTCTTTGATAAAACGGTAAAATAAGCAAAGTATAAAGAGAGATAAATATATATATATAAATATATATATGTATATATATATTTGTAAGGGGCGTTTGAGTAACTTACCAGCAAAGTCACAAAAAAAAAAAAAAGTGCAGCTCAATTTCCAGTTGCCAGATTTCAGTTCAGATTTTATGAATATGGAAATGCTGTAATCATAGAGAGAGAAAAAGAGACAAAGTTATAGTGTGAGAATGAGAGAGAGAGATAAGGAAAGTGAGCACAATTTAATTAGCATGCGTACACTTTTGGCACACACTGTAAAAGAGAATAATAAGCAGCAGCAGCAGCAGAAGCAGCACAAAAATGAAAAGCTCATCAAAGTAAAAATTTGCATGCGGAATGCAAATGTTCCATCAAGCGTAGGAAATTGAGTTATATGTGTATACATACATATATATATATATATAAATATGACAAGCTGAGACATGCGTGCACAAACACACACATATACATATATATACATATTTACTACACATGTTTTGATAACAAAGTCAACCAAGTGCCGAAATTACATGCCAAAATGTATGTTTGAATGTTTGTCAAATATTTGAATATTGTTCGTATTTGAATGGCTAATTAAATTCCTTAGCCTGGAAGCCGTAATGGATTTTCATTATTACCATTGCTATTGATATTGCATTATTGCTGTGCATATTCTTGGGCAGCACAATTAAAATGGAATTTAATCACAATTGTCATCAATTTCTTTGACAACACAAATTGACTTGGCTCATGGTAAACAATTTAAACAAAATATTTATGGAATTCCCAATAAATAGTGTATGGGTAAAAGTCTCTCCCCCCCCCCCCCATCAACCCGTTTTGTTTTAATCAGTATTCAAATATTTCAGCTTGCCAACATAAATATGAATTATTGCCAGCATTTTTTTGGTTTATTTTTAGCTAGATCGCCAACTGTTTGATGTCAAATCGCCAGTTAAACATTGGTCGACTGCACACACCTCAAAAAAAAAAAAAACGAGAAAAAAAATATTGGACCCCGCGTTGGGCTAATAAATTTGTGGAGCAAAAATAAATCCACAAAATAAAAAAAGGGGACAAGTAAGCTCATAAAAAATGCCAGAGCCAAAAAGTAAAATGCACGCTTCGATCTATGGGCCAACAGCCGGTCGAAACTCTTTAAGCAGCTTTAAAAATATATAAAAAAAAAAAAAATAAGAAGAAAAAAAACTCGGCACACAAAAGGCACATTTCTGCTCAGCCTTTTGATATATGTGGCAGCTAGCAGTGGGGCAAGCAAGTGGTTCCAAGTCTGAGCTCGAGTTCGAATCGGTGTTCCAGGTTCAGTTCTCTGTTTGAGTTGAAGTTTTCTTCATTTATTTTTACTTTTTCTTGCTGTTGCTGTCTGGGCAAAGTCAAGTCCCACAATATCCGACACGAAATATTTTAATTGAGCGAGTGTTGGAAAACGACGAAAAACCAAGAGACCTGAAGTGCGCCATTAACCAGCAGTGGTAAATGGAATAAAAATACACAGTTTGCCGTTGTAAGAAAAGTGAAAGCATTTCATAAAGGAAACCAAGCCGAAAACTCAATAAACCCCAGCAAAACAGGTGCATATTGTAACTGAACCACCACCCACTGGGAGAAGGAGAATGGAGGTTGGAGTTGGAGTTGGAGCCATCTACGAGCAGGTGACAAGGCAATGGCAATAAAATAAAATAGAATTTTAAACCACAGCCAAACGTGCGTTATTCATTTTGAAATTTATAACACAATTGGGAGAATGTTGTGTCGCGTGCGAAATGCCAGAGGACCTAGAAAAGGGACCAACTTCAGGCTATGTACAAAGGTGAACTAGATGTGTGTAAAAAAAAATGCAGAGGGAAAGCAAAAAAATAAATATATATATATATATATATATATATATATGTATATAATAAAATAAGTAAAATAAAATAAAATAAAAAAAAATGTGTAGCAAGAAAGAAAGGAGTGAAAATGCGCAGCCGAATAAAATGTGTGTGACACATAAAAATACAAATAAAGAAGAATGTGTGTTTGGGTGTGTGTGTGTGTGTGTGTGTGTGTGTGTGTGTACTTTGTGGTGTGCGTTACCTTGGGGTTCCCGTTTTCCAAGCTGGAGAGAAAAATGCTTGGCAGTCAAAGGCAAATTGTGTCGTGGCAAATGTGACATTCTAGCGTTGTTGCTACTGTTTCCCCATACCAATTGCCCATTCCTGTTCCTAGTGCTATTTCCCATTCCCCCCATGCATAACCACATATTCATCCTCATCCTCAGCTACGTCTCTCTTCGCTGTTTGACTAAAGCAAAGGCAACGACGCAGCTATAAATGTAACCAGCAAGCAACATAATAATGATCAAATCGTTGATTATGAAGGTAAACACACGCACACACACACACGCACACACACAGTGAGTGTCATAAAGCATGGCATTTGTATTTTGCTTGGCAAAAGTTCAAGGATTAAAGCCAATTTAAAGTGGCCTTAAACATGTTGACTTCATCTATCAGCCAGTGGAATAGTTCCCGTTCCCAGAGATAAAATTACATAAATAAGAGCAGGAATAAGGAACTATAAAATGAGTATAACAAACAACAATCGAAGAGGCTAAAAGCGCTAAACTTAAAAATGAATAAGCCAATTAAATGAAAACACAAAAAAAAAACTTGATTTCTAGTTTTAAATGTGCCAAAAATAATAAACTACCAAAATCAATGACAACAGTTTAACGAATTTTTGGCCAAAAATGACATCATCGGCGGAGGAGCAACTTCAAAGAGACGCCCCCATGACACGCCCCCATGACATGCCCCCATGACATGCCCCCATGACACGCCCCCTTCTTCAGGCCTCTCGTGTGTGGCCGCTTTTTGCTCTAATCAATTTACAATTGTTGTCCAATGATCTGTGGGGCAATAATCGTTTGGCCAACCAAATGCTGAAGTCCCACAACTACCCAAAGAACACACACATGTATGTAAGGGAGTGTGTGTGTGTGTGTGTGTGTGTGTGAAGACCTACAGCACACTGATGTAAACAAGAAAAAACCCTTTTTTTTTTGTTTTTAAGCGAGGCAACTCATGAGTCATGTGGCAGGAGTCGTTTGGGCTTTGCTGCTGCGCCTGTTTACATGCAGATAACTCCCACACAACACACATACCACCCCCCCCCCCCGCTCCTTTTTCAAAAAAAAAATTAAGCTAACAAAACATGGTATTTTCATATGCTGCTCACAGCAGTAGCAGTAGTTGAAAAAGTACTCATAAAACGAATTTTTGGGCTCGTTCATTTTTATTCCTTCCATCACAATCAACCAAAGACGATGACGACCTTGTACCTAAAGTTATTGAGTGCACAACACACACACACACACACACACACACGACACGACACACATGTGTGAGTGTGCAAATATGTGTGAAATTTATTTGCCACAAGCAGGGGTTGCACAACCCTTTTACATGTTGTTTTTTTTTTTTTTTCTTGTCGGTTTTCTTTTTGAAGGGTTGCTTGCTCAACTTGCTGCTGCTCAACTTCGATTACAGCCCCCAAATTTTGTGTTGTTTAAAATCACTTGATTGCACAAATGCTCATTGAGCTAATTTTATTTCACACACACACACACACACACAGCGTGGAAGAGGAAGAGAGCAGTTCGCAGTCAGCTGGCAACTTGAGCCACGTTTACATTTGATGGGATTCAGTTTCCATATGCAAAAGACTAAAAACACTAAAGACCAATGCCAGGCCAAGGCTATGGCTAATACCCGGACCTTAACGGCTGTTTGGCTACCTAACTTACTTATTAGCCCAGCGAATGCTCGACAATGTGGAAAAATTGCTCTTGTGTCCTTAAAACAACAACAAAAGCAACAACAAAAGCAACAACAAAAAACAGCACAAAACTTATCAAATTACCATAGCAAAAACAGCACCAAAATGGTTGAACTTTGATTTACTTGAGTCAAATGCATGGAATTGTCCCCTCAACCCCTCACCGTCTTGCCACGTCCTTTTGTCCTTTCGTTGTCCACTCGTTGTTCATTAATTTCGTGTTGGCCACTTTAATTAATTACTGTAAAAATGTGAAGAGCGAGCAGCAAGAATAACAAGCCAAAGACTTGGCAAGGTGAGCAATTACCTGTAATTGGAACCGACAACCAAAGCTTGTAGAGCAAATAATTTGACAAACACACACGTACACACACACACACACACACACACACGTACACACACACGTATACACACACACACATGCACAACAAGTCAAACTTAATTTCCTGCACTAGTTTAAATTTCATTTCATTTACATGTTGGCACTTTCTAATCTTTTAATACTTCAAATTTCTATAACAATTTTGTTTGATTTTTGATTTTATTATAATTATTTAATGCCTTGAGAAAACTCAAAGTTAAGTTTCACATTTAACTAATCTTCACAGTTCAAAATATTCATTTGAAATGGTCAACTTGAGTTTCAAAGGTTTCTAAATAAACACAAAAAAAAAAAAAAAAAAAAAATATAGTCAGTTGCATCACTTTGGCATTTTGGCAATTAAATCATTTTGGTCATAAATCGAATTTAACTTCCCACACACACACACAAACACACAGACACACACACACACACACACACACACACACAATCAGAGAGCATCTTTAGTGTTAATCCAATTAACTGGCTTCAAAAACATTCCTTTCTACCTACAACATAAAAACGTGGCCGAACAACTACAACAACAAACAAGCAAGTAAAAAAACAAAAAAAAAACTAAAACGTTTTCAAAGAAACTCAAACTTCAAGTTTTATAGTTTGTTTTCAGGCAACTACAAATTTCATACGAAACTTGGCTCAAAAACTTTTCGACGGCATTTCATTTGAATGGCTCCCAAAGACAACTCGCACAACATGCATTCAACACACACAGCACACACACACACCACGCACACACACACACACACACACACACACACACACACACAGCAATAGCAACACACTCTTAGAGAGACAGATTGGCAAAAAGGTGGCGGCGGCGTCTGCCAGAAAATGTTTTCATTGATTTTTACGAGCATCAAACGAATCAAATAAATTCATTTTTTGTTGCTTTTTCATTTTCATTTTTATTTGTATTTTTATTTTTATTAGTATTTTTGTATTTTTGTATATTATTTTTATATACGTGCTGGGGCACGTATGAAAATATTCTTCAGTTTAACAATTTGCGTGTTTTGCAATCACAACAACAACAACAACAACAACAGAAAATGAAAATGATCAGCAACAAGAACAACAACAACAACAACAACAACAACAACAACAACTACAACTATAGTCATGCCCCGAGAGCCGTTAGTTTTACGAACTTGTCGGCCCCACATTTTGGGGCGCCCCTTAACGATGCTGTTGTTGTTGTTGTTGTTGTTGTTGCCCGCTCTGCCCCTCGTGCCGACACCGTTGCCATGTCTTTGGCCTGCCACGTGTGTGCGTGTCCTTTGACGTGTCGTAAACGCATCATAAACAGCTGACACTCCAAATAGCTGTACATGCACAACACACACACACACACAAACACACACACATAGCCATACGCACATATGTTTGTAAATATGGGAGACGCCACATGCTGTTGCATTATCATCAGAAAAATTGTAATAATTTTCCATTTTTATATTTTATACCCTGAACCCATTGAAAGTGTGTAAAAAGGGTATATCGATTTTGTGCAAGGCAGGAGAAAGCATTTACGACCCCATAAAGTATATATATATATATATATATATATATATATATTCTTGATCAGGATCAACAGCCGAGTCGACATAGCCAACACAGCTATAGACTTCAAATTTAAAATATAGATTTTGCAGAACCAATTTGCTTTATTTTATCATTAACTGCCTCTTTTTCTCGATTATCGATAGGTTTCAAATTTCGATAGCAATTAATGCCACAATTTTAAAAGCTGAATATTTTAGTTAACACAAAATGCATCAACTGCTTAAATTTTATCCAGATCGGATGAGGAGAACCTTAATTATGGTCAAAAATATATTCTCAAATTTATATAATTTTCTAATTAGAAATAATTCTTTTTTTTTCAGATGCAAAACTTTGAAAAGGTAAATTTGCCAATAAAATGAAAACATTTTTAACAACTGTTTCAGGATTTAGGGTACATCATAGTCGAGATCGCTCGACTACTGCATTCTTACTTGTTTGGTATTAACATGCTTTCAATCCGATTTTCCACTTCGCAGCGTCCCAATTGTCATTAAACATTCATTTGTGGCAGCCCCAGGACGAAAATATGAGAAGCGTAATAATATTCTGCCAATATTTAACAGTTTACCATCCCCCCCCCCCCCGAAAATATCACTACACAATATGGCTTAAATCTATTTGCATCCCATTTATGCAGTTATTTAAAAAATAAAAAAATTAACTATTTTTGAAATGGAATTGAAAACAAGGCTTTATAAATTTACTAAACTGCTTTTACAGTTGAAATCATTATTAAATAAAATCAAATACAAAAATTAAACAAATTAATTATACAAAACATAAACAAATCATATTTAAAAACTCACTTATTCTTTGGATAAAATAGTTAATCATATTAAATTAACTATATTTTTTTTCCATCAAGTGAAGATGTTGTCAAAACGGTTTAAGTATCGATTTTCGATATAAATATTGCTATATAAAGAGTAAAGTTTACGGAAAACTGTTTCCACATTTCTTTCTCAATTTCGTTTCGAAAGACAATAATATCGATTTCTTAAAAAAAAAAGCAATAAAATACAAATGAAAACTGGGATCAGTATTTTCAGTCATAAAATTGCGGTTTCAGTTAAACACCTTAAAAAGTAATAAGCGAACTATCATAAAAAAAAATTATATATATTAAAATGAATTTCGTACAAAATTTAAAATAATGCAAAATTTGCAAAAATATTTGGCGATTTGTCAAATGTTTATTTAAGCCCTTAAAAAAATGTTCAAAATTAAACAGAAATAAAAATCTGATTTTTACTAAGTAAAGTTTCACATAAAATGTGATTTTTGTTTGTTTCCACTGTAGACACATATCATTTTATCAGCTGTGGCAAGAGCAACAACAACAGCAACTGTTGCTGGTGTCTGTGGCAAAGGTTTGATTAGCCATAAAAAAGGCACATTTGGTGTCGAAATATTAAGTACTTGTTTCTATGATTATTGGTGGCATGGCATTTTTATGTCCATGCTGCCCCCATCGACTTTTGACAAACGCCACTTTCTTGCCACAGTTTTTTTTTTTCTTTTTTCTTCTGTTTTTGTGTATTTTACGAGTTTTCGTATTTGAAAGTCATAAAATGCAGTTTAACAGCTAAACAGCTCACAAACCGAATTTAGCTGAATATTTCTGATTTTCTTTCGAGTTGAGTTTTTTGTGGTTGTTGTCGTCGTTAGTTTGTTATTGTTTGTTGTATTGTTATTGTTTTGTTTAGTTTTGTTTTGTTTTGTTATTATTAATTTTTATTTGATTTTTTTTTTTTTTTGTTTCATTTTTGTTTTGTAGAGCACATTAAGTTATTATCTTGTTTGGGCTGTGCGCCGATGAACTTTAACCCAAAGTTGCCATTTGTTCAAAGGCAAATTGGGAATGCTTGAACCGATTTTCGTTCACACACAAAATGCTGCAGTCCAATAAAATGTAATTAATTTGGCTAAAACTTTTCCACAGCCAATAAAGTAAGCAAGTTGCAGCCAGAAGCAGTAGCAGCAGCAGAAGCAGCAGCAGCAGCAGCTGGAAAAGCAAAAGCCAAAGATGAAGACGGAGCAGGATTTTGCATGCCAGCCAAGGATGAGCCACCAAAAGCCATCGAAAATGCCACAAGGCAAAACAAGCGGATGGTGCAACGAGCGTGTGGAGCGGGTGGGTAGGACGGGGGGTGTGTGGAGTCGTTTGGGGCAGTCAGGCAAGTGGAACCGCAGCTGAACCACCAAAGCAGCTGCTCGACATGAACTTATAAAAGCTGGCAAAACTCTTGAACCAAACTCGGCATTGCTGCCTGCCAAGCAGGAGTGGGTGGCGTTGCATGGTGTGCGTGCTTGTGTGTGTGTGTGTGTGAAGGGATGGTTTGCGATTGCAAAGCTGCATTAAAAGTTAATAAAAGTGGAGCAAGCCACAAGTCGTGCCGCAATTTGAGGCAGCTGCAGCTGTAGCGCAAGGATATGGATATGGATATGAGTATAATCCATATATACACACACACACAACACACACACACACACACAACACACACAACACACACACACACAACACACACACATTTATGTACACAGCTAGAAAAAGTGAGAATAGTTGTTAGTCAAATGCAATCGATAGATTGAATGAATCACCTTTATGTGACTAGTTTCTTTCAGTGTGCGCAGAAACTTGTTGCAAGGTGCTATAAGCAGCGACTTGCAACTTGCCACACACCAATGCACGGCCAGCCGTCCGACGACGTACTCAACTCAAATGGCAAACAATTAAAAAGCAACGGATTCAGCGGCACACCCCACACACACACACATACACACACACACACACACAACATACACACAACGAGTAAACACAAGTAACTAATTGCAACTGCAACTGCAACTGCTGCCAAATGGCGCCACACTTGTGGTTAAGGATCCCTTTTCCGCCATTCAACTCGCAACTCGAGCCAATTGTAAATATCGAAAATGTGCTCAACACACACACACACACACACACACACCCCCTCCCCTACACACACACACATCCCCAAATAGTTGGTTGGAGGCTAATTAAGAACGCATTAAAAACGTTTTTGCAGTTAGAAACAGAAAGTGGCAGCAATTTGTTAAGGGTCGCAGCATCAGGTGGCAAGCCTTGCCCTCATTCTTGCCACAACTCAACTCAATACAAATATGTGTGTGTGTTAGTGTGTGTGTGTGTGTGTGCTCCATAAAATTGTTAAACGATCGATTTACGACTTGCAGCAAACAAATGAATACTAAAATGCTGACTGCCACTGACCGACCACTGTGCAACAGTGCAACAAATCCCATCCGCAACTAAGTCTTGTTTAGTTAGCTTTTGTTATTTGTGTATTGTGTATTAACAATTTATGCAACTTGAAATGCACTTCTAATTGAAACGATTCATTGATCAATGAACGGTTGCATGCCACTTTTGTGTGGCAAATGTGTTGTTTCAACAATTTATTATTATTTTGTATTTCTATTTATTTAACACAGTTTGTTTTGTATTATTGAAATTGGCTAAGAAATTTAGTAAAATGAAGCTTTTGTTTACCAAAAGCAAATCATGCCAAATTTATTTCATTTCTCTTGAGATTTCTCTCTCTCTCTCTGCCTCTCTTTCTCTGTCTTACTTTCTCTTTCTCTCCATCGTTTGTTTATTATGCACGTGAATTGAAAATTAAATATATTTATTTTATACATATTTATATGGAAAATGTCAATAAAACGAGTCAGCAAATGACAACGTTGAACGTGCCCCATGTGTCCAAGCCACACATTTGCATTAATTGTTTGCTGTTGTTGTTGTTTTTATGAGTGTTTGTCGTGTGCAAATTTGTGTCAGAGGATGCCGCACCCCAATGGCATTGTTGCAACACCTTCAACTTTAACTACATTCGGTTTTTAATATGCCGCAAACGTTGATGGTGTCAACATTTTTGCCTGCACCCTGCACCTTTTGTCACAGCGCTACCTGCCACACACACACACACCCATCAGAGCTGTGGCACGCTGTCAGTCTAATTCAATTTGAAGTGCGAACATTTTGCGTATTCTCGCCCCGAAAGCCAAATGAAAACTTTTCTCTTGCCAAATCGCTGCAGCAGAAGAATGAAGAATGAAGAATGAGGAAGACAGTTGACCGCTGTCCAAGCGTGTGGGCGTCTGGGCGTTAGGGCGTGTCAATCATTTTATACGTGCCACATGGAGGGTGTGTGTGTGTGTGTGTAAAAACGTTATATGCCCTTGTCAAGTCTTTCATTTGTAATAAGTTTCGTTCGGATTGCAACGCGTCTGAAGTTGACCAAAAATAAAATAATACAATAAGAAACTGCAACTTGGTCTTTACGATGATGGCCAACGACTTCGTTGCCACACACACAAACACACACACACACACACACACATACACATGTGGTGGTTATTTGGCCACCTGCGACCCAGTGTCTGGTGTACGTGACATTTGGCGGCGCCACAAAAGCACGTAAAAGAAAATACTCTGTAAATCTGTACGTCATTTCTTTTTCCGTAGTTTTTCGCAGTTGCTGCTCACTTTTTTGCTTTCTTGCTTTTTGACTGGCTGGCGTCTTAGGTCCTCTAACGGCGCTTTGCCGTCGTCGTCTGCTCCTTTTTAGTATTTCTTTTTCTCTCTTTCCATCTATTTCTTACTCTCTTTTCTTTTCTTTTCTTTTCTTTTCGTATTTTTTTTTTTGTTATTTTGGAGCCTTGTTTACAACTGCGTCGCCGACGAAGCGCAAAAGTGTTTGTTGCTGCCGCAGGACGATCGAAGACGAAGAAGGCATTGAACGGGGGCAACTGAAACGGGACTAAAAGACTTTATGGCAACAGAGGGGGGTGTATGTGTGTGTTAGGGGGGGGGGGGAGGGTTTAGAAAACAGTCTGTCTAGAAAACAGTTGCCGGCATTTTGCTGGCCTGGCTGCTTTCTGTGTTGGTTGGTTTGAGTCGGCTGAAACTGCCATAAATTTTGCTTATCTTAACGGAAAAATACAATTTGTAATTGAAAATATTTGTGAGCACACACACACACACACACACACACACACACAACACACACACACACACACACACACAGTTACACACACATTTGAAAGTTGCTACTAAGTTTTTCGTTGTAGTTTTTCGACATTTTCATTACATTTGAAGCGCAACCCTGTGCCGCAAGTCCAAGTTGCAGCCATCAGTTGCCAAGTGGCTGCTCAATTTTTAATGGGTTTCCGTCTCTTTGTTTAATTGACACAGCCTTTCACCCCCCCACCAACCCCTTTTTCCTTGCGATTCTCCCAAATAAGCCACTCGGCATTGGCACATTGTAATGGCTTTGTTCCCTCTACCATTTACGAGCAGCAGCAAAATGCTTAACTTTAACTGCAAAGTGCCCACAGGAATTCAGATTGGAATTCTGCACATCACTCTTGGGGGACCACAAACTCCAATTTCAACATCAAACAGCTGAAAGTATTGGCAAAAAATATATAGTTGACTACGTCACTTTTAATATGATGGACACATTCTGCAAAGATTTGCCATCAGTTGGCAGACTGAGACTAAAATGATTACTGATAATGATAACAACGGATCAGGAACCATAACTCCTTTATGAGGGGGATATTTACTCTCCCTATCTCTCTCTCTCTCTCTCTCTCTCTCTCTCTCTCTCTCTCTCTCTCTCTCTCTCTCTCTCTCTCTCTCTCTCTCTCTCTCTCTCTCTCTCTCTCTCTCTCTCTCTCTCTCTCTCTCTCTCTCTCTCTCTCTCTCTCTCTCCCTCTCTTTCTCTTCTTCCCTCTTTTTTCTCTTTTTTTACACCAATGTTTTTGTGCAAATTTGTGTAACAGGCATCAGGAATCATCTCTGACTGACATATCTGATCAGGATCAACAGCCGATTCGATATAGCCATGTTTGTCCATGTTTATCTGTTTGTATGTACACGCGTATCTCAGAGACTATAAGAGTTAATTACTTGGAAATATATACTTCAAGTTTGTTTGCTTCCGTTTCTCGATTATCAATACATTTTCATATCCTATAGCAAAAAAAAGTCACAATTTTAGTAACACATTATATGCATATGGACAATATTGATAAACTGTTGAGCTCTCTTGACTACCGCATTCCTTCCTTGTTATCTCTTTGGATTACTCTCTGTTAGACCCTTCGATCCTATATTTATTGCTCATATCTGCACAATTTTTGTGGCTTCGACTTTAGTTAAGCAAATTTACCACTAAAAATTGTGCATTTTCTCTGCTTTGTGGACACTTAATATTGATGCGAATTTTGTGGCAAGAAAGGGAAAATTGTGTAGATTTAAAGTGTATATGTTTATAATAATATTTGTTGGTATAGACTGAGAGTTATTAACGCTTGGACACGCCCACAAGTGCGGGGCGAATGCAACGATTGTGCAGTTTGTAGCACAATTTGGTGACTAGCAGCACGGTGTCGGCTTCAACTGTGGCATGCACGGCTTGGTAGAGGCCCACGTGCAGATTGGAATCAAATTTCTTACTGATCGGATCCAGAGTCTCCATGCCATGACGCTTGCACACCTGCAACAGCGAGGCGCGTGTCAGTCGCAGATCCCCGTAAAGTGTCTTCAGTTCCGGATTGGCATCCAGTCGATCCATGGGCATCGCCTCTTTTGTCATGCCGAGCACATCGGTCAGCTCAATCAGATCCTTGCACTTACCCTGTTTGCCAAAGATGCGTGCATCGCCGATCTGCTTATTGAGTTGATTGCGCATTACATCGGCATCCGCCAAGATTCGCTTGTACTTCTGCAGCAGCTCCTCCGTCTCCTTCTTGGCCACATTCAGCTAAAACTTTTGCTTCTGCTTGCAACTAATTTAAACTGTTTTTGGCAAACTTAACAAATAAATATGATTTGTATAAGAAGCAGAGAATATTTTGCTAATTTTAGTGCTGCCTTTTAACTGGTATCGATGTTAATATCGATAGCATGAGCATCGATATACTTGGTAGACGATACTACAAAAATAATTACTTTTAATTTTGGATGCAATTTGTTTTAACCTCTTAAATTGATGTGCCTTGATTATTGCAATCATTCTTAACTTGTTCTTCTCTAACCACTGAAACCACAACCAACCAGATGCCATTAAATATCGATGAACCGTTCCATTGAACCGCTGCAATAGCAGGAAAAATAAAAACCAAAAAAAAAAAAACACATATGAAGACATGGGGCAAGGCTGCCTTTGCTGCCATTGTGGCAGGCATTTTTTGTTTGCGTGTTTGCGCCCCCAAACCGCTCGACTCCCTCAATTCGCGGCAAGCTAGTTGCCGGCACAAATAGAATTGAAATGTTTGCAGCCGGCGATGGCGTCGCTGTCGACGTTCACGTCAACGTCAACGTCAGTCGTACACAATACCAACAACAGCAACAACAACAACAACAACAACAACAATAACAAACTTGGTCACAATGCCCACATCAGGTCTGAAGCGGGCTTCAACATCGTCTTATCATAATGATGACGTTTACATTTCAATTAACGAAGAACAACATAATTGCAGCAGTCAAATTATATAATTATACACAAACAACACACACACACACACACAAACACACACACACACAAACTACCAAACACACACACACACACTCACAGAGAGTGATTGGGGAATCGCCCCATCGACATCGACAGCTCCAATTGGTAGGGAGGAAAGCAGAAGTGTTGGCCGAGGGGCTGCACGGGGGGGGTAGTGAAGTGGAGGGCGACGAACTGAGCTTCTGGCATTTGATGCATATTGAAGGCGGCTCGACTCTTTTGGCATTGGGATCTGTGGCAGCTGCAACATGAAATGCGATGCAGGTGTTGCCCCATGTGTCAAAAAATAATCATTTTGAAATCACTTCACTTCACTTCAGTATCCAACACAGACACAGCCACAGCCACACAGCCAAAGCGAGAGATGAAAAATGCGTTCGTTAAATGCACCCGGAACCAGGGCGAACATGCCACGTTTGGGGTGGGGGGACAGGGAAGGGGGGGCATGGACGACGGACAACGGACAACCTGACTGCTGCCACGAATAGAGCGGAGAGTGCATGATGTTGAAGAAAAAGTAGAAGAAGAAGCAAAGGAGAAGGAGGAGGAGGAGAAGGAGGAGGTTGTTGCTTGCGGCACAGGCCTTGCTTGTGTGTTTGTGTGTGTGTGCTTTGGCTGTCAAGTGTTCAAGCGAGCAGACTCCAAACGGGCCATAATTTGTATAGAAAACGATGTCTGTCTTTTAATTCCAATTCAACATTCAATTCAATTCAAATGAACGACTTGAAGCAGTTCTCAGACAGCCAACAGATCGGTCGGTCGGTCAGCCACAGCTGTGTGCAGTGCTGCACTGAGCCAAATAATCGATTAATAATTTTTATTGAGGCAAAACAGTTTTGGTTTTTTTTTTATCTATATTAGAAGAATTATATTTTTCTAACAAACTCATCTATTGTATTTTTTATTATTATTTATTTTATTATTTATTTATGTATTTAATTATGGAAAATATATCGATAGTAAATAATATCGAAATAAACAAATTTCTACATTTAAATTCTGCTTTATATTTTTCGAGCAATTCCATCTATTTATGTTATTAAATTTTTAATATATATTTATTTATGTATACATATATTTATATTTATATATATACTCGTATATATCTGTAACACTCTCTCTTAGACTCTCACTCTCTCATTTTCTCTCTCTCTCTCTCTCTTAGTCTCACTCTCTCTGGTTTTCTGTTTAAAATTTAAAATCTAGTATTCATAGCATTTTCATCACACTAACTAACTAAAGCATTTGTCTTATTCTCAAAAAATAAAATTTTCAAAAACATATATCCCATATGGACAAAAACAGTATCCTGATTATTCTGAAACAATGCAACAGCTGTTGTCCTGCAAAACCTTCAATCTCGTTGGCCTTCTGCGACATTAGCAAATATGCAAAAGTTTAACAGAGAAAAATGCAATTCGTTGCGGAACGAAAAAGTTGAAAAATAAAAGGTGTGCCACAAATGTAGTTTCCGTTTATTGGCTAGCTAATAACTAATTGACAGCGTGTTGCAAGTGTGACCAAAACTGTTAGCAAGCCAACTGTTAAGCAGTCTTCCAACTGCAATGATGACACTGCTTTTCCAGCAAAACAGTTGCGCGGAATTTCAATTTCAGCAACAGAAGCAAAAGGGATCGGATATGAGGCATGCGTCATTTGGTGTCTATAAAATCCCAATGGCTGCAAATTTACTTCAATGTCGCAAATAATTTGCTGCAAACAACAGGTGAGTATCATTTATTTATTTAAGTGCTCATCGATATCGATATATATTGCACGATATTTTTGGTAGACGATACAACAAAAATTATTACTTTTAATTTTCGATGTAAGCAATTTGCTTTAAAATTATTACTTTTAATTTGAACCTCTTAAATTGATGTGCCTTGATTCTAGCAATCATTCTTAACTTGTTCTTCTCTAACCACTGAAACCACAACCAAACAAATCCCGTGAAATATCGATGAATCTTTTCATTGAATTGTTGCAATAGCAACAACAAAAAAAAACACATATAAATAAATGGTGCTTGGCTGCCTCAACTAAATGAATCAAATAACATGTTAACATGGATAAAATAAAAATGTAAAATGCAATTTATAAGTCGATATCTCATATGAAATGTTGGATATAGATAATTATATATATGTATAGCTGACTGAGGAGGTGTGTGTGTGTGTGTGTGTGTGTGTGTGGCATATTGCATGCCACACAATATTTGCTGCTAATGCACCTTTGGCGTGTGTGCCGCTTGGTGATTTGATGCACTCCATCTGTTCGCGTTACACGTTGCACGTTGCAACCAGTCTAATGAGCGGCAAAAATACACCACGCTGCCACGCTGTGATTGCAATACGCTCGTAATGTGAGAATCATGTTGCACAAAATGATGATGATGATAATGTTGCTGCATGAGACAATATCAACACTCAAATTTGTATTTGTTGAGCGATACTGAGTTGCTGCCCCATATTGTTGAAACTAAATTTGATTGTGAATCATTATTCAGTTCAATCGAAAATCATCATTTGAGTGCAGCCCAAAATTATTAAGCTTAATTGATTTGTTTCAATCAATATATATATATATATATATAAATATTTGTAATATTTGAAATTGATTGTAATTGTTTGTTTGTTTGTTTTTGTTTTTTTTTTATTCTTTATATTTATTATTTCATTTGTGATCACATAAATTATGACAGCATGTCAAATGTTTGTCAGTTTATTGTTGACCATTTTTTTTCTGCTGTTGGAAATTAGACGGAAATTGAAATAACAAATTTTGTTGCAATTTCAGCTTTTGACTAACAATATGTTTTTCCATTTTGCATTTGGCTGCATTTATTAATTTTTTTTTTTTGTTTTTGTTATTCACTTTGCATGGAATTGCGGTAAATTAAATATTGGCCTGATTGTTGTATGCATTTTTTATGATAATTATCTACAAGCCACACGCTTTGCAAATATATATGTATATATATATATATATAAATATATATGTATGTATATTTATATAATTATGATATAATGAAAATTAATGTTTATTACATTTGTTTCAGTTTCTCTGTGTGTGTGTGTAGCTAATATTAAACATGCGTGTAAGCGTTAACTGTTATTAGTTTAGACACACATATCTCATAACCTTACCCCCCCCCCCACCACTCCCCTCCTCTACACTCCTCAAGCATAGGCCATCAAGACGTAAATGAAAATGCCTTAGCATATCAATAAAAAATTTTTATGTTATAATTATGGGGCACAAAGAGCAGACGACAGACGGCAGACGGCAGACGGCAGACGAAAGCGTGGAATGCGTATAAAAATTAAGGCCTCTGCAACCCAGCTAGCCCCGCTTCCCCTCCTCCACTCCTAAGCACTGGACAGACCACAACAGACCCCATCGCAGCCTGCCTTGGCTCATAATTTTTCTATTAGACAAATACGCAAAGACAGGGGCGGGGTCTCTATATATATATATATATATATATATATATATTGTTTATGTATATTGTTTGCCATGCGAGAGTGTAATAAATTTTATTAAATACACATAGAAACAAACAAACAAACGACACTAAGAACTGAGTACTGAGAACTGGTGGCTGAAGGAGGTTTTCGTCGCACATTTGGGTCATCATACGTGACCAGCAGTGGAATGTGCCCCGTCAACCCAACGAAACCACCACCAGCTCCCCCCGCTGACCCGACTAGGAGCTGGCTTGGGGCAAATGTCCAGCTGAGCCAACACACACATAAAAAGAAAATAAACAAAAGCACCAAAAAAAAAAAAAAAAAAAAAGACCAAACCTAAAAACAAGAAAAGTGCAACAAGCGCAGCTGAAGCCAAGGCAGGGAGGACTTGAGGGGAATATGGGTGGGCTGGTGTGGCACTTGAAGTGAAGTGTGTCCAAATTAATGGACGTTGAATGAAGTTGACCGCCTGTCAGAGGACCATAAGGCGCCATAATTACTTTTCACACCAGTCGCCAAACAACAGAGAAAACAGAGAACAAAAAAAAAAGCAAGAAAAGCAACAAAAAAAAAAATTACCAAAAGATTTAATAGCCTAGCACATGGACACATGGAAATGTGGCAACATGGTACAGTAACACCTCGATTAACATACACATAAATAGCAATCAGTAAACAAAACTTTCAATTAAAATTCTTTTTAAAATTTGCAACTTGAAGCAATTTTTTTTTTCATGTTTATATAGAAATGTGACATGTGAGATATGCAAGATATATTAACAAATATAAATATATATGAATATGTATATATATATGTAGCAATACTCGATAATATATACAGATAAAGTTGAGGCAAGAGGAGCAGCTATCGACGATCAAAGCCCGATTTAACTCAAAACCGTTGAAAAGCAATTGATAAATAAGTTAAAAAATATATATATATATATATAATAAATATATATATGTATATGTAGTAGTTTTTTATTAAATCGATTAAAATCGAATGCAATAAATGTACTTTTGCAAAGCGAGAAAGCCAAAGAAATTGACGCAATTATTTGCTCACGTCACCAAGGCAAATAAATATTTATTAATTTTGTTGCAAATTAATTCATTTTGACTTTTTGTGGCGATCCAAATGGAAAAAAGTGCAAAAATTAAAGAAAAAGAAAACGCTTGCAACCTGAATAAAACTGGGCAAAAAATACGCGTAATTTTTTTTCATTTTGCATTTTGCATTGAATATGAAATGGTTAAGCCGTGGTTCGATTGTTGACATATGTTTACCGTTATCAGTATTTACCATATATATATATATATATATATAAACTCAACTATTATTTATTTCCACACAAATGAAGAGCGCTTTAATCACAAAATGTGCGCTCTTCAAAATTACAATGAAATCTAGTAGTATAAAATATATAAATTGGCTATATATATATATATATACATATATATATATATGTGTGTATTTATATGGCATTTGTAAATTGAATTCCACATTTTTGATGTGGCAACTGTTGAAGCAAGCCTCGCAGCTTTGTTAACACGTCAGAAAATGGCACAATGCAAATTTACAAAGTTATTAAAGCTTTTATCTGTGTGTGTGTATGTATGTGTGTGTGTGTATGATGTGTTGTGTGTATGATGTGTTGTGCGTGTTGTTGTGCGTGTTTGCAATTGAAATGCAAAATATTTTGCATATTTAAAAGTCAAAATGCAATCATTGAGAAAAGGTGCAGCCAACCTGGTGTGGACAGACACCCGCTGGCCATACAAAGCTGGCTGGATGAGGGGGTGTGGGGGTAGGAAGGAAGGTTAATGACTGTGAATGAGCGGGAACTGAGCGGGCGTGGAGTGTTGAGGGGTTTGTGGATCAGCGAAACGTTTACCGACAACATCAAATAATTGTTAAAATCCAAATAACAATAACCAAAATGCATGACTCAACACTGGCTGGTCAGCGGGAGAGCTGGGCGTGACTCGAGCTGGCCAAGTGGGGAGAGAGTGGGCCCACCTGGGCAGAGTAGAGTTAACGTGGAAGGAAAAGGAGGTCGGAGGCAAATGCAATTTATAGTGCGTGTAAATTAACTACTGACCAAAAGAGTGGCCCAAACTGAACGCATTCAGTTCCATTGGGGGAAAATGTTCATGCATATGAAAATATACAGCGCACGAGTGTGTGCGAGTGTGTGTGTGTGTGTGTGCTTGGCATGTGTGTGAAATTTATTGATTTCCATATATTTATTTGTGTAAAATGCCATAAATTACAATTATTTAACAGGAGGCCGGACGGATGGGAAAGTAGCAGCAGCAGCAACCACTGGGAAAAGGACGCAGAGAGGCAAGAATCGGGGCAGGGATATCCGTAAGGATACCGGACCTAAAGTTGGGTCAGTAGTGCTGCATTTTGTAGCTGCTTTGTGTGTGTGTATGCGTGTGTGTGTGTGTGTGTATTGGTTGGCTTGTTGCTGTTGCATAATTTGTTAGCCAAATTGCAACTCAACAAGCTACGAACGATGAGCTCAAAAACCCCATCCAACATACACAGGTGAACACACTCGCACACACACTCGCACACACACACACACACATCTATATAGTAATGGCTGATATTGTGCCATATAGTATATGGCTCATCAACTATGCAAAAAGTGCCAGTTTCAGCTAAAGCAACAAAGCAATTGAGCTGAAAAGTTCAAACAGTGACTGTGAAACGAAAAACAGTGATTAACGGTGATTTCACATATGGTAGCAGTTACGCACTTCGCTATCTAAAAATCCTACTAAATTCAATAATTTTTTTATGCGTTTATATTAGAATTTGCTCAGTATTAGAGTTAAAATTAATTGTATATAAAAATAGTTTTTAAAATTTTCGAAAATTAAGATATTTTAAATATTTTAATTTTTTTCAAACATTTTTTTTTTCAAAAACTACTCATAATTATACTGATATTTATATATCAATTTAATAATAATCAGAATTTTGTTTTTTTAGTTATTTATTATTTTTTTGTTTATATTCTGATATTTTTCCACTTTAATATTTTTGCTCATCTCTAACACAAAATAATGGCAAAATCGCCCTTTGCCTATCGTAAATCGCCCATCGTCCTTCGTCCTACGTTCTTGGTTCTTTTATCCTTTGCCGTCAACAAGAGTTAGTTCAATCGCTTGGCGATTTGTTGGCTTTGCAGTTTTCTGGTATAATAGTTGCTGGGCTTATTAGCTGCTTCTCCTTGTGCATTGCAAATGGGCAATTTAGCAATATTTACCAATCAAAGGAACGATATTCATATATTTAAGTTTTCATGTATAATGGCATTAAAGTACACAAACATACACACACAAACATACAACACACACACAAACATACACACATAGTGGAAGGCCTGCACTTAATTTGGGAATTGTCCAAGAGACAGGCAAACAAGAACAACAACAACAACAACAACAAGAAACAGTAGAAACAACATTCAACACATATATCTAGTTAGGTGTACAAGTGTGTGTGTGTGTGTGTGTGTGTGTGTGATTGTGTCTTGGCCAGCCCGAGTCATTAATATTAATTTCGTCTTTAATTTATTGTAATTTACGTGCATTTGATAAATCGTATTATTATTATAAGCAGTTGTCTGTGCTAAGCTCGAATAAAGCGTGTGCCCTGCAAATGTGAATGAAAGGGTCACGAGGAGGGTGAGTGGGGGGGGGGGATTTTGTGGAGAAATATGTATTTATGTTCGGTGCCACAGACAGAAACCAAAACTACAAACTCACCTTTTCCACTTGCCTCTTTCAAAGTCAATTGTTGATTAACACACGAATTAAAGCTGCAAGTAAAATTGAGATAAATAATTGATTAGAAATTGTTGACAATATTTTGCTACATATATATATATATATAAATCTGTTTACATATGTATGTGTGTTGCATGCACAATTCCTATAAATGCTAATTGGTCTTTTGCATTTGAGTTGTTTTTTATTTTTTTTTTTGTTTTTTTTTGTTTTGTGTATTTTATGTATTATTAATTATTTTGTGTTCTTCATTTAATCAGCTGCTAATTGATTTAATACGCATAAAATATGTACTTCAATATTTCAATTAAAGTGGCCATAAATTTAATTGGCTTATGATTTATAGAGCATTGTTTTAATTACTCAAGTAATAGTTACAATAATTAAAGCATTATTTATGCATTTAGAGTTCTGCTTAAAATTTGATTATTATTGAAAACAAGCAGCACTCCCCAAAAATATTTAACAACTTAATCAATTTTTCAATAACATCATTTTTGGTATTTACAGCAAGTATTTTATTTTATTTAATATTTTGTGAGCCAAAGCTGACATGTGGCGGCGCAAACAAAAGTTGGAAGACAAAAAAAAAAAATACAACTTTACTCAGATATTTATTTATATTTGACTGTTGAGTACATTAAAATAAAGTTTGTTGCATGTTCGACAGAGCGATGCTTAAGGCGCTTATGCGAAAGTTGAAAAAACTCATTAAATACAAGAGCAACCACAGCAACAACAACAGCAACAACAATAACAACAACAACAGCAACAACAATAATAATAACAAATGCAATATACTAAATATTTATGCCTTGTTGTAAAGTTCTTTTGTTGTATCGCATTTGGCTTTCATATAAAAATTGTGTAAAATAATAAAAATAATTTTTGCCCATGCTCAAATACACACACTCGCACAAACACACTCGCACACACACGCGCACACGCATAATGTCGCCAGACTCCATTTTCTTTTGTTATTATTATTATTATTGTTGTTGTTGTTGTTGTTGTTGCGCATAATGGGCGCCGTTATGTGCATTGGCATTTGCTTTGGCCAGCGCTTCGTTGTCACCAGCGTTGCACAGAGTTGCACGCAGAGTGGTTGCAAGTGGGTTAGTGTCTGGTAAGTGGGTTACTCTGCTCCTCCCTCGCATTATGTTGGCTTCAATGGCGACCCACAACCAACCCCAACCCCAACCCGAACCCAATCCAAACCCAAACACAGAGCAGCCTCTTGCAAACCCATTCGCTGCTCGCTTTTAAACGACATAAATATAATTAAATCGTTATAAAAATGCATTCGACAAATCAACAGCAACAACAAATATTACACACACACACACACACACACGTGTATTGGTTGTGCGGCAGGCGGCGCCTTTGTTTTGCACACTTGTCCATTGAGCATTGCAAGTTTATTCAGCGTCCGCTTTTGTGAGTGCACTCAAAAGTGCACTTCAAATGCACTCGAATGCACTCATATGCATTTGCTTTAGTTTTAGCTTTAGCTTTAGCCTCAGCTCTGCCCACTACAAACTATAAACTAAAAACTACAAACTACAAATGCACAAATATAAGTTATCTAAGCCCGGCCATTTCAGTTAACTCTCTCTCTCTCTCTCTCTCTCTCTCTCTCATTCTCTCGGCGGACTTCTGTGGCAGCATTTTATGGACTTTGCTGCGCTTAGCGCTTGAGGCACATTATTATAATTATAGTTGGTTGTTTGCACATTACACAAAACACTCTGAACAACTCTGCAAAACTCCGAAGAACTCTGCCCAGCTCTGCTCTGCTCTTCCCAGCTCTGCCCAGCTCTGCCCAGCTCTGCCCAGCTCTGCCCAGCTCTGCCCAGCTCTGCCCAGCTCTGCCCAGCTCTGCCCAGCTCTGCCCCGCTCTGCCTAGCTCTGCCCAGCTCTGCCCAGCTTTGCCCCGCTCTGCCCAGCTCTGCCCAGCTCTGCCCAACTCTGCTCTGCTCTTAGAGCATATTAAATTATAATTATTAAATACAGCTGCGTTGCTCCAACATTTATTTATGACGAACATGGACAGCAGCTGTCAGTTATTCAATTCAGATTCTCAATGCAATCGGCTTTCTCTTAATGCCAGTTCATGTTAAAGTAGTTCTACTGTATTTATACAGCATTTAGTTCCAAAACAGGTGGGTTTTTATTTATATTCATATTGCCTGCTGCTCCACATCGATGGCGTTCCACAAACATAGCATTTCTATTATCAATAAAGTTGATTGCGTTTTTTTTTTGAGACACGAGTGGAGTCGACTCGAGTTGAAGTGGCATCATTGCATTGAACACTGCAGCTCTTATCGGCATTTAACATGGTCGCGCCTCAATTGCGGCTCGTTTGTGGGTTTTTTTTTTTAAAGCTAAAAGATTAAGAAGAAAAAAAAAAAACTAAAAACGAAAAAAAACTGTTCAGAAATGAACTTGCGCCCGGACCACCCAAGAAACTACAAATGATTGCAAATCAAATATATGCATATATATATATATATATATATATATCATGTCTTTATCTATAAGATATCTACCTGGCAGCATTATTATTAATAGAGTTCATTAGCTGCAGACAACGGCGAACTGCTGCTGAGTGGACACATTGACATATCCAATGAATACTCCACATGGCTCAAATTCTTATTATTGAAACCAGTTCGTTACCCACTCTCTTCCCCCCCCCCCCCACACACACTCTTTGCTTTATCATTCTCCCTCCCTCAGTTGGTCTTTGTCGCAGTTTCTGCCCGAAATTCCAAAGTGTTAGTTATGGTTTCGTTGGAAAAAATAAATGCTTTGTTTATAAATGCGTTTATCATTCGATTCTAACGATTTCTGTTCATCTCTTTTTTTTTTTAATGAGAACTAATGAAAGCGTTCGCCTTCCGATCTTCATCAACATCAACATCATCATCATCATCATTGCCATCCATTTCAGCTGCTGGTTTTTAAATTTTTCGTTATTTTTTTTTTCTCTTTTTCGATATGGTTGCTTTTATTGTTTACACAACAGCAATAAAACCTAAGCATAATAATATTAAAGAAATAATAAAAAATAGGGGGCCAAAATTCCTAGAAAACGATCAAATTGGATTTGATTGATTTTCTGTTTTGTATATCAACAAATCGATTCACATTTTTATTCACTTAATCCAAAAAATAATACAGTTTTTTAAATTGACTTTTAGTCAATTATTTCGTTATTGAAATTTTATACTGTTTAAACACATTAAACGTTTTGAACGTTATCATTATCATAAGATATTCCCATGCATATTCTGAAAAGTTGATTCTAACCAAAAATAACAAAAAAAATAAAATGCAAATGCATAATTTCCGTTAAATAACAAACAAAATACACGTAAAAGTCAAACAAAAAGCAAAAAGAAAACAAACAAAAAAAAAAAATTGTTAAAAATTGCCAAAGTTTTGTTTGCTTTGCTTATTTCCGGCTAAAAAAATCAACAACCAAAACCCACAAAAATACCTAAAAATACAAATAAATATATATATATATTATATATATGAATATATATATAATTATGTCAGCAGTGCCAGCAACAACAACAACAACAACAACAACAACAAACACTGGCAAATGGCAATTGTGCTTTCGGCCAGGCGTGTAAATTATTTATGTGCCAACTGTCCTTCTTCTGCATGTGTGTGTGTGTGTGTGTTACACTCCCCTCCCCTCCCCTTCGGCTTTGCAACTACTACTCACATAATCCCAATGTGGCACGCATGGTGCCTGAATTGTATTCCTGTATCGCTTGCCTCATCGTCCTGCGCCGCCCCAGTTTATAAATAAAAATCATTATTACTGCTCTGGCAGTGCTGCCATTGCTGTGGCATTTCTTCTTCTTCTTCTACTTCTTGTACGGGTTTTCCATTTTTTTAAGGTGGTGTGGGTGGTTTTGGGTGGCACGCCGTTTAGGTGGGTCTTTCAGTTGCGACGTCGGAGTTTTCGTTTGAAATTAGCACGCATTGTCCTTAATTGTTGGGGCGTTTTGGGGCTTGGGCATTTTTTTTTATTTCATATTTTCTTTTTTTTTTTTGTTCTTTTTTTACAGCTTTATTGGGGGTAAGGTTGCTGTTGTTGTTGTTGTTGTTGTTGTTGTTGTTGTAGGTGGTTTGGGGTGAGTTGTACTTAGGGCTTATCAGGCCAATGAGTTTGCCTCATTCGTTTCGTTGGCTGCGTGTTTATTTATTTGACTTGTGCATGTCGCTTTTGGGTGTTAACTTTAATAATTAACGGCATTAATTGCCGCATATGTCACATGGTTTGCTTTCGGCTTTTCAACCCTTCATACCACTGGGGGGGGCCCCCTCCCCCTCCTCACTCTCCAACCAGCCCTTTCCTTAGCTCTCTTTCATCGTTTGTCTGTGCATTTTTCATTATTTCCTTTTTGTATTTTCACAATTTGATGTATTTCAATAACATTTTTCTTTCTGTTTTCTTTTGTATTACTAAAACGCTTATGTCATGAAAACAAAGTAATCCCCATCCCCATCCCCATCCCCATCCCCATCCCCATCCCAATCCCAATTCCAATATCCAACTTTCCTTGGTTTGCATAATGTGACAAAATTTGACCGTCAGCCGACAAAACATTATTTATTATTATTAACAACGGTAAACTTGAATTATTTACATGATTTCGAATCTTTGGTTTTTTGGTTTTCAACTTTCAGTTTTTGCCTGTCTTTTCACAATATGAAAATAACCTCTTTTTTTTTTTAAATGTATTTGAAATATGAGCTGAGCATTGATTAGATCAAATTCAACAAATACCAATTTTTTTTTGGTTTATTTTAGATATGAATAATTAAAGCAACAGATTTTTTTTTTTACCCACAAAAGTAGTTCCAGTTTATGTAATTCAAATACATCCATAAATAAATGTAAACAAATAGTTAAATTTTTTTTTATATTTTTAGCTACAATTCGAATCTATTGTTGCAGGTAGTTTTTGAATTTAAATTGCACAAATCCGGCTTATCATATTTCAAAATATGCATTTGCTTCAAAAATTGCGTTTATTGCAATCAGTGTTAATATTTAGTATACGTTTTTTTATGGGCTGCATTTGGCATATTAAGATTATTGCATTTTGAAATCTTTATGGTTCTCTTTCACAGTCGCCATAAACTTGACCAAGTCAATTAAACAAACATTTTTCGCACTTCACAAAAATCCGCCCAAGACGACAATGAGAATTGCGTACGGGGAATTGTGTGTGTGCGAGTGTGTGTGTGTGTGTGTGTGTGTGTGTGTGAGTGTGTGTGGCATATGATTATCAATTTATGCCACAAATCCAATGGCCCAGACAGTTAAGGCAGTTAAGGTTTTTTTTTTTTTTGGTTTGCTGTTTTCTTTTGCTGTTGTTGGTTTTTTTTTTGTGTTTTTTTTTTTTTTTCACAATCTGGCGGCGACTCAACGCCTACATCGATACATTTAAAGTTGTGGATGGGCTGCGGTGAGGGGTTATGCCACTGCGAGTGGCATTCGAATCGAGTCCAAAGTGGCAATGGGGTCGTCACTGGCAGCAGCAACAACTTTTGTCGTAGTCCTCCTTCAGTTTTTGGCGGCCGTTGAGCGCCATTAGCCAAACTGTGCAGACATTAAAAACAGCTGCCATCTTCGATGTTGTTGTTGTTGTTGTTGTTGTTATTGTTGTTGTTATTGCTGTTGCTGCTACTTTTGTTGCTGTTGTGGCATTTTTTGGTGCGGCGCACAAAAATTGCCTGTTTATATTCGCAGCGACAGCAAATTTTATTATTATTTTTGTTCTTGACAACGACAAAACGGGCAACAGGAGGAGCAAAGAGGCAGCAAGGAGACAGCAGCGGGAGTCGAGTGGGGAAAGCAACAAAACGGCAACAGGAGTTACGGCTGCAGATGGAGGAGCAGCACCAGGAGCAAAAGTTAGTTGGCGAATTTTTTATGCCCTCGCAAAGAGCACATCAAATATAATAGAAAAATGCCATTTTCAAGCAAAAATCTTTTGATTCAATGAGAAATCTATTATAAAAACATCAAAAAAAAAAAACCGAGTAAAAATATATATTTTACTTGCTTTTGTTTTTGCACAAAAATGATCAAAATAAGCCAAATTAATTGTTAAGTTTCATTTTTTTTAATTAAATTTAAAAACGTGGTTTCATTATTATATATAAAAATAATGTATAATATCAGACAGATATGGCAAATATTAAATAGGGTATTCAAAAATCGGTAGATAGTTTTTTTAATTTTTTTTTTTTTTGGATTTATTTGATTTTATTTTTATTTTTGCAAATTTTGCATTTATACAAAAATATTTGTAGAGCAGCCGTCGCCGGCGGCAGGCAGCAAATCAAAGTTGTTGTTGTTGTTGGGCTAACTGGAGTGTCTGCCAGTGTCTATGCAGAGGGGAAGAGGGGGGGTTCTTGTTGGAGCAATGTTCTGGAGTGTGGTGAAGACCTATGGCACCTTTGGCGCAGGCGCATGCCGCTTAAGCGTCGAGTCGAGCACAATCAATTAAAGAATAATTCATTTCAATTGAAGTCAATCAAAAGAAATTATTTCACGCTTAATCAATGAAGCCACAGCCACAATGAAGCATGCAACAAAGAACGACACAAAATGTGTTTCACAGATTTTCGGCAAGTTGAAGTTGAATGAATAACAAAAAGAAGACGAAGAAGAAGAAGAAGCATTCCTTAATCAAAGGCGCACAATTTGAAGAGGCTGTAAATCTACATATAAACAGCGAGAAGAATTAGAGTTGATATATATATATATATATATATATATGTTGATTTTTGGATACACAATGTTTATCATGATGATTTATTGGGCTGAGACACTCAAGTTTTGCTTTGAACCCAACAAATTGATTTGACTGCGGTGTTGAAATGCCAGCCAAGTGCCACTTGAACAACCAAACATTATGACTATGTGCTCTACATAAAGAAAACATACAAATATACACACATATATATGGATATATATATATATGTGCTACTTAGTGGCCGAATTGTGTGATTAATTTATATGCAACTGCCGATGAGGCACAAAAGTGCGGGCAATCAAATAAAAATCACTCAACTTGGCTGAAATTTAAGTAACAAGACGCAAAAAATGTTTACAAATGAAACAATACACTAATTTATATATCTATATATATATATGTGTGTGTGTATATATGTGTATGTGTGTAAAAAGCTTAGATGAATCATCGTTTGGCATAATTATAGCGCCGATCCAAGCTCCGATTGCCGCCACTCGGCCGATCAGCACTTTCGCTTCTCCTTCCCAGATCATTGTTGTAATTGTTTGGTTTGCCATGGCGTGAATGACGAGGATTCTCCAAGCTCAGTTCCCGACGCTGCTGGCTTGGCAAAATGCTGTGAATTGTTGTATTGAGCGCTTCCACTGTGCATGCCATAGGGAAAATGACGAGGATCGCCTCCTCCAAGCTCAGTTCCCGGCGCTGCTCGCGTGGCAAAATGCTGTGAATTGTTGTAGTGAGCGCTTCCACTGTGCATGCCATAGGGAAAATGACGAGGATCGCCTCCTCCAAGCTCAGTTCCCGGCGCTGCTGGCTTGGCAAAATGCTGTGAATTGTTGTAGTGAGCGCTTCCACTGTGCATGCCATGGCGAAAATGACGAGGATCGCCTCCTCCAAGCTCATATCCCGGCGCTGCTGGCGTGGCATAATGCTGTGAATCGTTGTAGTGAGCGCTTCCACTGTGCATGCCATGGCGAAAATGACGAGGATCGCCTCCTCCAAGCTCAGTTTCCGGCGCTGCTGGCGTGGCATATGGATTATGTGATCCGCTCTGTTGATATTTGGGTTTATCGTCGCCCTGTTGCCTGATTGTTATCTTCCTTTTAAACAGTTCCAATCCCTGATAGAGTTTCAAGGCGTAGGGAACTGCACTCTTGTGCTTATATGTAACAAATCCAAAGTTCCGTTGACGGCCTTTACTATCCACAGGAATGTGGACATCCTCAATTGGACCCGCATGCACAAACACTTCGCACAGCATTTCTTCGGTCACTTGTTGGTCCAGGTTATGGCAGAAGAGCTTGCGTTGTCGTTCCTCATCGTCCTCATCCTCCACTAAATCGGGTACATCACGTGTTGAATTTCCACCAGCGAAATTCATTATCGCTTGCTGACAGAGCGAAAATGCTAACTGCTTGCCGCCAATGGTGTTGCACAAATGTTGTTGCAATTCGATCTATTCAATATTGTTTATTGTTTTTAGCTCTCAATAAAACGTACAATTTTATATACACATCCGATAAATCGATAGCAAGTTAATGCAAGTCTGGCAACTTGTTCACACACACACAGTGTGACCGTATATACATTTCTTAAGATGACATTCAATTGGAATTGAATTTGATTACATAAATATTGTTTATCGGTTTTAATAACATTATTTAAATATTCATCTTACATATATTTTGTGCGATTAGAAAATATCATCGACTTTTTAATTATTGATTATTGTTGGTATTCAACTGATATCAGTCAGCGAATATATTACAATTAATCATGATGGAAACAAATAAGAATTTTCGATATAACCTGTACCAAAACTATTAAATTATTATACATATAAATATAACATAAATTATATAACATATGCCAAATAAAAGTGGACAATTTCCTTCTCATTTAATATATTTAACAGATGAATTCAAATTCTCTGCCTTTAATAGTTCTATCGAAAATCGATATTTGCAAAACGATTTCGGTTTTTTATAGTTGCCATACATTTTTGCACGCTTATGCAATGGGCCACCCAGAACTTCTTGCCCTGCAGCGAGCTGGGGAATAATTCTGAAACGCAAAGCAACGCAACGAGATGACAAGGCAAGAACAACAACAACAACAATAACAACATACAACAAAAACAACACACAACAACAACAATGCCTAAGTGTCGCATTAATTTGTCATTTCGCTTGTATGGCAACGACGGCAAATGGAGCGAAATGATGATAGGGAAAGGGGCAAGGCGGGGTTTGGTTTAGGAAGGCGCGAAAAGAGCGGATGTAAACTGGTGTGCCAAACACACAAACACACAAACTGAAAACTTTACTTCTCTTTTTTTTTATTATGTTTTGCTGACGCGCTCTAAAAAGTTGCAGTTTTTTCTATTAAAATTCTTATTTGTTTTTTGTTTTTTTTTTTTTTAGATATTTTTTTAAGTTTTGTTATTGTTGTTGATTTTCACACCCGCAGCATTTTTTGGCTACTCATTGTGCTGTCACACACACACACACACACACACACACACATGGTGCGCATTTTGACTTTGAAAAGTGAAATGTAAAAAAGAAGCGGAAAAAAAAGAAAGCAAAAAAAAAATAGCAAAGAAAGGCGAGCCAAAAACTGTCACAAAACTTTTATGGAGACGCAGCGAGCAATGCAGAAAAGTTGCTGAGAGCTAGCAGGAGGGATGTGGTTGCGGGAGGGGGGGGGGGGGTTAGGAGTTGTAATTTTAGAGAATGATGGGGTGTCGAGCAAACATTGGTGGCCATGTCGCAAAAAGTGACTTGGTGTGCCACTGCCACTGCTGCTGCTGGTGCTGCAATTGCGGTGGCAGCCACTTCATTTGCTTGCTCATTAAAAGTTGCGACTCATACAGAATTGCAGAAGGAAACAAACGGAGTCAACACGTTTGCCTCCATGTCAAGTGGCAGTCAGTTGACATGGACCCACCATGCCACACACACACACAGGCACACACACACACACAATGAATGTCAAAAACGAGTGAATGAAATTTGCGCTTAAATGCAACACAAAAACTGCGACGAGACCAGCGCACCAAAGCAACCCAAACTCGACCCCATCCGACCCGATCCCATCCAATCCAACTCCACCCAAACCTGACCCGTCACTTTGCAGCACTCTTTTCGCTCGTTGGCACACTTCACATAAAAAAAATTATAATAATAATCAGAAGAAAAAAACATAAACACAACTTGCTGAAAATATACGAAAAATTTGTCACTTTTATATTTCCACGAAGTGCGTGGGGGGGGAGGGGGTAGGCAGGCAGTCATTTCCTGCACCCGGTGTCTGGTCATTATTATAATTTTTCATTTCTTGACTTGAGCATTGCAACAGCAATCAAAACACACGCACAACCCAACACACACACACACACACACGCATACACACACACACACACATAGACATAAGTTGAGACTTAGCGTTTTACTGGAGCATGTTGGCTCGTGAGGAGGCTTTCAGCTTGAAGTAAAGCACAGGTGTTTACACACATACACACACACACAAACACACACATGCACACACATATACACACATATACACATGCACATGTTATACACACAGGCATTCGACTGTCAAATCGGTTTCAGATTTAGATTCGGATTAAGGAGCTTTGCCTGGCTGGCCACAATCGTCACTTGGGCATTTTTGGAGCAGAGCAAATTCCAACAGAGTCTATGAAATGCCTTGTGTTCAATGTAAACATATGGAAATATATACATACAAATATACACATATATACATATATATATATATATATATACGATTATAACTTGCTTAGTTTGGCTTGTTGCATGTATCAACTAAAAAACTATATTAATGACGCAATTATTAAATAAATAAATAATAAAAATAAATAAACAATAAAAAATGACTAAATAAATAATAAGAATAAATCAATAAACAACTAAAAAAAGTGCATAACATATTTTATAATTTTTAATACAAATTTAACTAAATGCCAGATATACTAATTTTATTTATATAAAAAAAAAAAATAAAATAAAATAAAAATAAAATAAATAGATATATATATATATATAAATCTAAAGCCAGATAAATTGGTACATAAATTGTTGCTACTATATTTCTTAACATTCTTCAAACAACGTTTTCTACAAATTATTGTGAAATTTTTAATTGTTTTCTTAACGTTTTTTTTAGTTGTTCCGATATCTTTGCTAATTTTGCTATAATTTTTATTTGTATGTTTATATCTAATTTGTTTTCATTAAATTTGTTCTTTTATAAGAGTGATATATATATTTTTTCGAAATGATTTTTTGGGAATATCATATATATATAATGATATTCATGTTTGGAGTTAAACTTAGAAGTTTTTGGAAAGAGATAAATTCTTATTAACTTTGAAATTGAGTTGTTCAATTTAATTTAATATTAACAAATTCAAAGCAACTAAGTTCAAAATCAGTGCATTAGTTGATTTCTTATAAATTACCTAATTAAATATATGTACATATATATATATACACATATATATATATATAATTATATTGTGCACATCGCGATTCAAGTTGTAATTGTGGGAAGACGTGTCCAGCATTTCTGAGGCTTTCGTTTTGTTCAGATAACTTAGCTAATCAAATTGCATTAAGTATTTCATTTGCTAACCACAAACCCCCTTTATCCCCAACCCCACCCCCCACCCTACTTCTCTGCCCCCCTCTCAGTTTGTCGCCCGTCTGAGTGCCGCCAATGCAAACCCTATAAATATGGCATGGGAGGATTTGAATGGGCATTAGTGAGGCAACCAACCCTGGGCTTGTTGGGTAAATGGATAAATGGGAGGCTCCATCTGAATGCTCGTCGGTGGGTTGGTTTGTCGGTCGGTTTTTGGTCATCAGCAACTCGGCAACTCCATAGCTACATAGCCACAAGTCGCGACATTTTACTAATTAAGCTGTGCGGGTCACGTTAAAATTGTTGCAGACACCACTGCCACACCGCTGCCACACCGCTGCCACACCGGCAACTATTAACATTTTTATGCTAGTCGAGAACAGGCACTTGAGGTTTATCTGGTCACAGTTTATGTCTGGCAGCGGTCACTACTTAGTCTGATTATTGTTATTATGGCGTCGCAGTTTTCATAAATTCCCAGCAAGTTATTTTCCCATAAATTCAACGGGGCAGACGCAATGCAGGACGGGATGGGACTGAACTGAACAGGACAGGACAGGAACGGACAAACTGGAGGTTATACAGACAGCGACACAGGTAGACAATGATACCAATGACGACACAGACGGATATACATATATATATATATATATATAATATAAATATTGTGTAGAGCGAGGGGGGGGGGGGGGCTCTGGCTGTCCTGTCAAGATGCAGACGCGACGCTGAGGCAACAACAAGCGGCGAGCATAAAATGTTTTCCATGTTGCCAAGATCTGTGTAGCATGAAAAGAGATGGGAAGGGAGTGCGGTGTCGGGTGTGGGCAATATGTGGGGAAGGGGAGGGGCAAAGGGCTGGGGTTGGTTGTAAGGGGTAAGCGACGAATGCACACCATGAAGCATGCACCTGTCCCAGTCGGCAATTTAAATTGGCATTCCACATGACGGCCAAAACCAGTACAACTACAAGTTCAACATGTGAATGTGAGTAGTGAGTAGTGAGTAGTGAGTAGTGAGTAGTGAGTAGTGAGTGTGAGTAGTGAGTAGTGAGTGTGAGTAGTGAGTGTGACTATTCACATGGACAAGGACAAGGACTCGTCGCATTGAACTGAACCGAAGCCAGCAAATACGAAATAGTTGAACAAAATAAAATAACTGTAATAAAACTAAACAGTTGAAATAATGTGCGCAAGTTGTGGAGAGAAAGGCGGGGAGAGGGAATAGGAAGAGTATATTGCAAGCAGATACTCTCAAGTATAAGCACAGTAAACCCCCACTTGAGTGTAACCCATTAAATCTCATTAATTGGCAAAGCAAATAGAAAAAAATGCAGTTTTTCTCTCTGTTTCAAATTGCAGCTCAAAAATATTATTTAATATCATTATTGAATTTTAATTATTATACTTTATATTTTATTTTAAATTATTGTTTTATTGTTTGGCAAAAACATAAAATACTATTTCATAATTTTTGTACTTGTCTAAAGTTTAAATAGATTGTTATTATTATTATTATTATTTTTATTGAATTATTGTTTGGTAAAAAGAAATTAAAAAGTTAAAAAAAAATGTGGCAAATATTACAAAACCCTTGATTAACTGTACAAATTTCCATTCAGTACACAGAAAAAAAAACCCAAACTTTATTGAACAGTTGCAGAATGCAGAGTATCTGCTAGTCGAGCTTGTTGTTGTACAGGGTATCTGCCAGTCGCTAGCTTTACTTGTGTATTTTACTCAATAACTGCTTCTTCTACTTTCTCATATGCATTTACCCCACCCCACCCCACTCCTCTCCCACCACCGGCGTTTACCCGCTGTTTATTATAAAATGTCATCGTGCTCATTGTTGCCCTTGCTGTTGTCATATATATATATATATATTTTTATATATATATTATTTATATATACATAAATTTATATATATATATATTTATATATATATTCTTTTTTGCAGCAATCATCAGAGCGACCTGCTCCACCTGAACAACTAAGTTCGAGTACTCGTTCACCTCCCCGCTGCCCGCTGCCCGATGCCCGCTTCCCTCTTTCCGCTTCACTCTTCCCACTTCTCTCTTCCCATTTCCCGTGTCGTGAGTTGCATTTTGCTATCTGGTTGCTGGCTGCTTGTTGCTTGTTGCTGGTTGCATCGCATTGTTGTCAGCGCCCTCAAATAGTCGCTTGCATAGTTCTCAGCCATTGGCCAGCCGTTAACGCTAAGGTAAACAACAACAAGCTGCAACAACAAGAAGCCGCAACAACAAGCTGCAACAAGAAAAAACAAAAATTTAGTGTTGGTTCCGCTGTCTGCTGCATGTTTTTGCTTGCCCCGTTTCAGCTGTTGCAGGTTGTGCAGTTGCTGCTTGCTTGTATTGGTCATCATCATTAATGTCATTGCCCCTTGCCCCTTGCCACTTGCTACTTGCTACTTGCTACTTGCTGCTTGCTACTTGCCAGTTACCACTCACCACTCACCACTCACCACTTGCCACTTGCCGCACTCGCAGCTTGCCATAACCCGTCCAGTTCACAACTCTTATCTTGTTCATGTTGCAACAACGAATGCTATGCCATGCCATGTCTGTGCAACGCCCGGAGGCAACTATCAATTGGATATCATCGCGAAAGGTGCTGCCCCGATTGCTTAGGATAGCTGAACGCCATTCAAGTGTCGCATATCTCAAGCTGAATAGCTCCGACAGCCAATAAACACACAAGGTACGTGTAGCAGACACCCGCTGCTGCCACTTGCCAACTTGCCACTCGCCAACTTGCCAACTTGCCAACTTGCCAACTTGCCACTTCTCCTATTGCACAAATAATAAGCGTGCAACTTGCTTGCACACATCGAATCACAGCTCTTAATTATTTTTTTTTTCAAGCAAGTAATTCAAATTAATTAATTGCAGTAATTAAAATTAAATTTAAAAAAAAAATTGTTTATCAATTTTTAACCATTTTTCTTCCATTTGCATCTATTTTGAATTTTTTGCCAGACTTTCGCATCGTTTTTTTTGTTTTTTTGTTGTTATTAGCCATGTTTTTTTTTTGGACCAATTGAATTGTGGCTCAATTGACTCCTGACGCTCATTTGAACATAACTCAGCCAGAATCTGGTTGGCCACGTTGCAATCTTTGCGCTCTTATCGCAAACCGAAACTGCCTCGTTTTGCTTGGTTTGAGCTGTGTCCCCCAGGCGCCCCCCCAAGCCAAATGTCAATTTCGATTCCCATGTGCAACATAATTTGTACTTTAATCGTGTGGCAGCAAGGACGACAACAGGGATCAGACAATGAGCAGCCTGTTGTGGGGAATTGTGACGCAGGCAAGCAAGCACATACCACAATGGGGCACCAGCTACTGCCAACAACAACTAGTTCATTTTCATAAATGCCACATTAAAGTTGACGTTGCTGCTGTTGTTGTTGTTGTTGTTGTTGCCACAGATCGGTTTCAGAACAAGACGTAGCTGTGGCATCAATTGACATTAGCCAGAATACATACAAAAATATTAAGCGAAATAAATAAATAAAAATAAAACAAGAAAGAAAAACCAACTGGGGCATGCCGCATATAAAACACCCTTGACAAATTTTAGTACATATAAAAAAACAGACAAATGTTCAAATGCTGATCAAGAATATATATTTTTTTATATATATTTATATATATATATTTCTATATACGCCAATTTGGGGACAAATGCGAAATACCCGCTGAAAGTGTATACAAAAAAATACGTAGTAAATTCAGTTTTTACGCTAGCTTTGCCACAGACGCGACTACAACAACAACAACAACAACAACAACAACAAGTTGGCAACTCTGGGCGAGGCATCTTCTATAGGATGCCTTTTTGTCCGTTTTTGCCAATTTATACAAAACGTTGATCACTTTATAAGTAAGTAATTCATTATTTATACATGCGCTCGCCACGAATCCCAAACCGGGTAAAAAGGCCTATTTAAGGCGAACACACACACACACACACACACACACACACACACACACACACACACAAGGGCTAAGGCTGGCTAAAACTGTGACTGTGACTGTGACTGCAACTGCGATTGTGGCAAACGGCTACTTAGCCATGTCGTTTTTACCGTTTTTGGGCGCATGAAGCATGCCAAAAATGTTGCTGTTTTTTGTACAGTTTTGTTGCTGCTGTTTTTTTTTTTCGTTTTTTTTTGTATTATTATTTATTTATTATTGTTGCTCGTTGTTCGTTCTGGTCATTTATATTGCGCTCTGTCTGTGTGTGTTCGTGTGTGTGCATGTGTGTGTTTGTGTGTGTTTGTGCATGTGTGTGTTTGTGTGTGTGTGCATGTGTCAAGTGGACTTGTTTAATAATTTATGATGAGGCCAAAAACGTAGATCGTGCGTTGCGCATTGCCAGCTATTAATCATGCCGCCAGTCGAGTTGGCCAGCAGCAGCAGCAATTGCTTGGAGAGAGACTGAGCGAGATAGAGAGAGAGAGAGAGAGAGAGAGAGGGGGACAGAGAGAGAGAAGGCAAGAGGAATTGCAGCACAACGCTGCTTGCAACGCGACTGGCTGCTGTAGTAAAAGTTCAATTACCCGCCAAATCAAAATTCAATCTGCTGGCGAAAAAAAAAAACACACAGAAAAAAACAGAAATAAAAGAAAATAAATAAATAAATAAAATGAAAAAAAGTAAGGCAAACAGACAAATAAACAAACAAACAGGCAGACACAAGCTGATGCTGCTGTTGCTGCTGCTGGCCAGGCCAGGCCAGCACAGTAGTTGCAAATCGGTTGCAGCAGCTTATGGGATGTCTGATGAGGAGCTGGAGGAGGGGCTTGGGCTTGGGGCTTGGGGTTGGGGGAATGGTTTGGGGACAACAAGGAACCACTGCATATTGACTGCAGTCTGTGGCAATGTGGCAAAATCAAAAATTCCAAACGCATACGACAGACAAGCATGACGACGACGCCGACGACGACGACGACGACGATGAGGCCAAGAAGCAGAAGACCAAGCAGATGCCAAGCAGCCAAAGCGAGTCATTTCATGGCGGGCGTATGCTCAGCACAAGGGGCGTTGGGGAGGGGGGGTATGTTCCCGGTGGCAGGGAGAGTTGGGCACTTAGCTGTACCGGAGATCAGATGACAGCCAGCAGTCAGACAACGCCGACGAGACAGGATAACATTCAAACCAAAGAAAAAAAAACACAAAAAATGCCAAAAGAAAGCTAAAAAAAAAAAAAAAAAAAAACCTGTCAAAGTAATTGGAAATTGGACGGCAACTGAATACCCTAACTGCATTTCAAATGCGCAGCCCAAATAAATATGAGAAGAAGAAAACAAAAAAAGATAGAGTATTGCGCCGCTGATTGGCAGCCCAATTTGCAATACTCTTTCTTTTTGGCAAACCACTCAGCTATCAAGCAGAGCAGAGCTGAATATTGATTTTTGATGCAAATTATACATAAATATTTTATTTTATATATTTTATATTATATTTATATATTTTAATTATTATTTATATTTTACTGATTTTTTATGGAAATTATATATAAATATTTTATTTAATTTATTTTATATTATATTTATATATTTTATTTATTATTTATATTTTAGGTAAATTTTATTCGTCAATTATTTAAACTGCTTTTTGGCCAAGTGTCATCAGAATTGGAAATGTGATTTAAGCCTTTTATGTTTTCAGTTCCTTGGTTCTTTGGCTTAGATAAACTTACAAAATAAACGACGCTAGCTTAAATTGTAACAGTGTATTAAGCGTAAGAAGAAGAAGAAGAAGAAGTAAAATGTTGATATGAGAAATCTACAAGCTTAAATGCTAACTGCTAAGCACAGTGTCTGCAAAAAGTTCTCAAGCCATAAAATGATCTTATATACAAAAAAATATAATACAAAAAAATAAGCACAACAACATTTGGGAATTATATATATATATATATATATATATATATATAGTAGATATATTAAAAATAGTTTAAAAAAATGCTTTGCATTTTGTTTATTATTCTCCATTGTGAAACTTATTTTTTATATTATAAATATATCGATGAATGTCAGATAAAAACTTGTACAAAAAAAAAAAGAAGAAAAGTTGCAAAACGAAATCCTTTCGCAGGGTATAAGCCAAAGTTATTGGCCTGACCTCGCTTTGGGCTAACACACACAGCTGCCAGCTATAGTCATGTGTGTCGGTGTGTGTGTGTGTGTGTGTTGGCCACGTAGTAGGTGCAAGCATAAGCGCTACTAATCTGCTACTCAGTGGCGTATCAAGCTAAGCAGCATGCCAGCCAACAAACAAACAAACAAACAGACCCAAAGACAGACAGACAGACAGACAGACAGAAAATGACAAAGAGTGTGAAAGAGAGAGAGAGATAGAGAGAGAGAATGGACGAGAGTGAGATGGAGAGCTTGACGAATGCAGGCAGCTGTTGTTGATGCTGATGCTGATGCTGATGCTGTGTGTGAGTGATCAGACAGCCGCAGATTACGTATACGCCGCGTTGTGTGCTTAACTTTTTGACTTTGGCTGTGGCTTCTGTGGCAACAGTAACAACAACAACAACAACAACAACAACAGCATCAAATCCACCTCTGGCTGCTTAAAAAGTCCGCACAGGTCTCACAGATGCCGCAGTCGCAGCCTTCATTTGTTATTCAAAAGTTTTTTGGCTGCATTTCTGCTTTTTTATTATATTCTCTTTTCTTTTTTTTTGCTGCTGCTGTTCTTGTGTGTCTCACGTACGCAGCTTGTTTTGAGCGAGAGAGATAGAGAGGGGGAGGGGGGGGAAGAGAGAGCAACGCTCGTCCAGCTCAAAGACTGGAACTTTAATGGCAAACTTTGCCAAAGATTTGTCTGATATTCACATTCAGATATTTCGACGGACTTGTCCAGTTTGGCTGCCATAATCTCAAATATAAAATCATATCCTATTTTTGACTAAAACAGAGAATAGTCATTTAGCCAAACAGCTTGCCTAAAAAAAATTTCACACTTTTTTCATTTACTTTTACAAAAGTACAACATCAAAAACAAATGAAATTTCAAAGTTTTGCAGTTGGTCATCTGCCACATTTAACAGTTTTTAAATTAGCCACAAGTTGTAGTTGGTCAATTGCATTAAATTGACCATTGATGGAATCCGTTTCCCCTTTTAAGAATATATTGCGTAAAACATTTATTGTTACTTTATAGCACACAATCAATACACATTATCAATGTTTTTTTTTTTTATATATGTTTTTTTTTGCTTATATTTGTACATTTTCAATTCCTTATGCATATATTCTATTTGTTTGGTCGAATCTGTGCAACATCATGCACAGGAAGCAAATAAACAAAAACGCGAAAAGTTGCATAAAAAATTGTTTTGGACAGGAAAAATGTTGCATAAAATTTATTGCTGCATTTCGTTGTATTTATTTTCAAATAGTTATTGGATTTATTTTCTATCCGTTGTTGGCTTAAATCTCAATTGCTGCTGTTGCTGCTGCTGTTGCTGCTGCTGCCTAAACTGATGTGTGCAACATAAACAAAATAAGCACATTAAATGCAAATATTTCAACAAATCTGTGCATCTCATCTGTATAACAACTACTATTTTTAACGAATATATAAACAAAATATAGTCAAAGATAACTCAATGGAATAAAGTTGAGATCCGTTTTACGTGCTGATAAGATATATAAACAAAAAAAATAGTTGCATTTAATTCACTTTGCATAACAAAAACAAAAACACAAATTTATTAAATAAATGATACAATTTTGAAGACACCTAAACAACAAAATTGGAAACAATCTCAACTTTCCGAGATACAAAAAACACAATTTTTGATATGCTATTTTTATTTAATTAAATTTAGTTAATTGACAGCCAGCAAATCAGATAAGTAGAGTTCTTCAATTCAATTGGTAATATTGAAAATGTTGTAATTGGCGCAATTAAGGGTATATAATGTTAATATTACTATATATACAAATATATATATATATATATAGTAAATCGAAGGACTGCAACTGCTCATTAACAATTTAAACAATTGGCTTTTATAAGCATTTAGCATTTATAAAAGTCCATTGACACAAAAAAAAAAAAAATATAAAAAAAAAATATATAATTTTTAGTCGACTTGGCAATGCCCTGTGTAAAATAATTAAAATATTATAAATCGAACGCGAACGTTGAATGCTGATCAATAACATTTGCAAACATGGCAAACTCGCTTATATTAATTTATTTTAATTGCCACAAAACAACAAAAACAACAAAAACAGTTAATAAAAAAAAAGGTTGAATAAACTTTGGCAATGCTGGATAAGTTTTGTGTAAATACAAATTATGTTAATTATACATTTTGGGTGTGTTGACGCCTTTTTTTTTTTTTTGGTTTTTTTTTTTTGCTGCTGGTTGTGGACTGCAATTATGCTAATTGTATATTCAATTATAATATGTTTATTTATTATTATTTCACTGGCCATCGCCAACGCCGTCTACCGCCTCACATTGTTGATGTTAATGATTAAAATTATACAACGACAACGTCAATTTATGATAAACGTTGCATGAATTTTAAGATGATTTCATTTCCATCAAAATTAAATTGATTTTCTCTTTTTTTGTATATATATATATATATATATATATTTATATTCCTCATTTGTTGTCTTTATGTTTTTTGTTTTTTTTTTGTATCATTATTATTGTACTTAACATCGCCAATTTACAGTGCCCAGAGCATACATAATAATACACCCACATATGTACACGCACACACGCACACACATACAGATATGTGTGTGTGCACATACGTGTTCATTAAATAATTATTTCCATAATTAAAAACCAAGTGGACAGCTGCCTGAACCGGCTTTGCTGCTGTCTCTGGCAATGGGTCCGACTCGGTCTGTGACTCGGCTTTACGTGTATTGTCATAATTATATACCCTGGAATCCATGGAATAATCGTATTAAATACTCTCTCTGTACCCCCCTTTCCCCCGACTCACTTTAAGCTGTGAAGCTGCCAAAATCCAGCCGAAACATGTTGAAGCTTTTAGCCTCAGCTTATTAATCCAGCATTCAACAGTATTCGTCGTAATGCGAGTTCTTCTTCTTTTCCCCTTAAATTTCAAATAAATGTAAAATTTTACATCTTAATTTAAGAGTCAAGAATCCATAATTAAGTAATTAAGAATTTCACTCTCAGCTTCAAAATGTGTGTTTTACAAATGTTGTGTTTAAGTGGAAAACATTGCTAAAAGTTTCGTCAATCCAAAAAACTTTTTAACGCATTTATTTCTAAATATATTTTTTATTTATTCTCAAAACAGTTGACTTAAATAAAACAAATCAATAATTTTCGGCTAATTTGTTATTTAAGTCTGATTTTTGATATTTATTTATTTATTGCTTATTTTTGTATATATATTTAAAAAAAAATTGTTGATTTTCAATCGAATTAAAAAAAAATAGGGTAAAAGCAAAAAACTCAAATTTTAAGTATGAATTATAAAATTGAAGATTAAAGCAGATTCACATAACGGTCAAAGCTTTATTAAACTCTTAACCCAAATTCGCAATGGCCTTTCGAATTCCTTTGAGAACTGATAACGCTCATCGTTGTCGTCCAGTTAATCCCCGCTCACGCTCCCGCTCCTACTCCCGTTCCACTGCTTGTGCAATTGGCTTTCAACCAAAAGAAGTTAAATTATGGGAAAAAAAAGAAGAGTGCCACAGCAGCTGCATAAGCGGTTCATAATTATTGCTCCATTTGGCCATATTCCTCGCTACCCAATTATGCATATTGCTTTCCTTGACGCCTTCGCTTGGCATTTGTTTAATTAAAGTGATGCGCCATCCGCGTATTGGATTGGCAAACGTGGCTCGTCAATGCCCCCTGCAACACTGCAACCAAACCTGCCACCCCCCCACCCCCCATTCCGGAAATCCCCGCGTGTCTTTGGGCATACAATGCATCGAATGCAAAGTGCGCTGGCAACGCGAGCCACAAAATTGTTCGCAAAGCCGTTGGCATTATTTAAAATGCAACGCAATGCGGCGCCCGAAATGCAATCAATGCGAATTAAATTCCCGGCTTGCTGCCAAAGAAATTGCAGTCGACATTCGGCATCAGCAGCAGCAGCAGCAGCAACCCAGCCACAACTGGACGGAGGGTCAAGCATGGGGAGGGGGGGTTTTTTTTTTTGGAGCGCTGTCAAGTGTGGCAGGTCAGTTTGCACGTTGAAGTCCTGGTCCATTTACGGTTCGCGGTTGCCCCTCGCTGCCCCTTTATTCCACTCACTTTCTCGCACCAAAACTTTCTTTGTCTCTCTCTCTCTATCTCTCCATTTGTCTCTCTCTCTCTCTCTATCTCTCCCTTTGTCTCTATATCTCTTTCTGTGTTGGTTTGCGTTGCATCCCGTTGCGGAGTTGGCCGCAAAAATGTTGCACTGTAAACTGAAAACTTTACAACTGGCCGGCAGTTTAATTGGGCGCACAAAATATGCGCTTCTACCAACGCCCACCCCAGAACAGCCGTACCTCAACCAAAGGGGCGTGGCACCAGGTGTGTCAGAGGCACCAATGCAAAAGCACTTACAACTCGCCGTGCAACACTGTTTGGGCCATTAAATATATACAACACAGCAGGTCTGCATATTATTTATTCTATTATTTTTACATTATTATTTCAGTATTCTTAAGAATCAAAATGCAAACTTTATTTATATATTTACAATATTTAATTCTAAGTTTATAATATGTTAATATGTATTATTATTTTATATGTAATAATATTTATTTTCGTAATAATTATCAAAATCAATATTTAACTATCACAATATTTATCTATATATTTGAGTTTTTATCATAATATTATTTGTAAGTTTATCATAATCTTTTCGACAATAAATAAATATTATTACATATGAAATATTATCTCAATATTTATCTATATATTTCAGTATTCATAATAATATTATTTGTAAGTTTATCATAAGGTTTTCGATAATTATTACGAAAATAAATATTATTATGTTTATAATATTTTATCAGTATTTGTACTATATAAATTTACAATTTTATTTTTATCATAATGTTTTCGACAATTAATACCAAAATAAATATTATTATAAAAATAAATATTGCTAAGCAAACCCAATACCTGATTTCATTGCATGTTTTTTAGAACCTAATCTATTAAGTGTTTTCTAATTATTAGTACTGAACATGTCGTTTAGCAATTAAATTCTTGTGTTTACTTTCGTATTAAGTTGCTTTAATTATATTTTGTTCCCCATTTAATGTTTATCATGACAACTGTTGTTGTTGTTGCTGTTGCTGTGATTATTTTATTTATGTTGTTGTTGTTACTGTTGTTGCCACCTCGTTTATTTTTCACGAGAAACGTGAGAACGGAAAACGAAGAACAACAAAATCGATCTTGATCTCAAATGCGAGCTGAGAATCGAAAAAAAAAGAAAAACAAAATAACAGAAGAAAAAAAACTCTCATTTTACGGCAGGCGTTGCCCTTGGGGTTTAATGTTACCGTTACACAATCCTTGGCAGCTGGTGCGTGTCTTGGCTAATTGATCGCGCTGCATGCGTTCGCAAAATCTCATCTGACACACACACACACACACACACTACCTCTGCCTCTGCCTGGCTCCCTGCCTGCCCCTGGCGTGTGTGTCCCTTTTATGCCGCTGAAAACGTTTTCTTTATTATTTTTTTTTTTTGGGTTATTTATGCATGTTTATCTTGTTGTTTTTGTTGTTACATTTAGCTGCTGAGGGCGCAGGTCACGCTGTTTTGGCTCTGGGCCTCCCTCTGCTTGTGTGTGTGTGTGTGTGTGTGTTGCTGAGGCGGCAACTGCATCCTGTGCCTGCTGTTTTTCCTTCTTCCCTTTAGCTATTGTGTGTGTGTGTGTGTGTGTGTTTTTTTTTTTTTTGTATTTTTTAACTGATGCCGCACACATGTTTTCATCACACAACCAGTCGACCAGACCAGACCAGGCCAGACCAGACCAGGCAGGCAAACAACGGCTGCTGTTGCCTCGGTTCAATTACTTGTAATTTTAGCCGCAACAACGAAAACAACCTCAACAACAACAACAACAACAACAACGTAAACAACCAAAATAACTTATACGCGTTCCCCTTTTTTTTTATTTTTATTTTGCGGCACTGAGTACAAGGAACAGGTAAATCGACAGGCCTTTAGAGATGGTAGCCCAAGGAAGATCATCAGCTAAATGGCTAATAGCAAAACCTTATCATCTCAAGCACTTACACACACTTAACCGTCCAAAACGACTGTCTTCATAATTAATGTTGTATATGTTTTGGCTTAAATCGAATTACAAATTTGATGGAATATTTTTTCCTTTCCTGTCAAAATTAGCAATAATCAAAAAAGAAGCAAAAAGAATATCTTAAATATGTTGTGCAATAAAATTACTATAAATATTAGTTTAAAAAAAGCAACAAAAAAAATGCCCAAATTATTTTGCATATATTAATTTATATTATGACTTTTCAAGTATAATTATTAACTTTTCGTATTCGATTTTCCCATTAAGCATCTATATAAATTTTGGGGTAATACGCAATTTGTTTTGGCTTATAAAAAAAAGTTGGGCAATTATCGTTTCAAACTGAATTTGATGAGCTCATCTCTATCGAACTATCGAACTTCAGTGTGGAGTACTTCAAACGCTGCCTGTCTGCCTATGCGAGTGTGCGAGTGTGTGTGTGTGTGTGTGTGTGTGTGTGTGCGAGGGTGTTTTTGTGTGCATGAGTTAACACCGCCTTTTGCGCTGTGTGTGTGTGTGTGTGTGTGTGTGTGTGTGTGTGTATGTGTGTGTGTGTGTATGTGTGTGTGTTTATGTGTGTGTGTGTGTCTCGTCCTTTGGGTTCTGTTTTTGTTACCCCAGCCGCCTCCTCCTGATTCGACATCCTTTCGTCTTTGGTCTGCCGCTTTATTTAATTTCAATATATTATGTTGCTGCTGATCAGCTTTTTATACTTTATATATATATATATATATATATATATATATACATATATATTTATGCACATATATTTTGTTGCTGTTCCATTTCTTTTTTGTTTTGTTATTTTTGTTGTTTGTCTGTGAAAGGTTTTTTGCGCTTTAAATGTGATTTCGATTGAGGCATGATTATCCATGCGGCTGCTGCTGCTGCTGCTGCGGCTGCTGCTGCTGCTGCTTATATCCTTTTTTTTTCATGGTATGCTCAAGTTGTAATTGGAGTGTAAATTTTTACATCTGCTTAATATGCATTAAGGGCAGCAGACACAGCAAACACAGCAGACACCGCAGACACCGCCACGCCCCTTGCCACACACAGTCAGTAGTCCCCTGACAATAATAATATTAATCAATGAAATGATTAACGCCGCATGGAATCATCTTTTCGCCATCAATTATTATGCAACAATTTGGACTCATTATTATGAGTGGGTTGGTGAAAATGCAAGGCAAGTTCTTAAAATGCTGATTTTTCTATACACCCAACGGGGGTGGTGCATTTGTGGCCAGTTTACGCTGGTTCCACAATTGGACTACCTTCAGCTGCAATGTACTTCTCTAAGATTTTCTCTCTCTCTCTCTCTGGGGAACTCTCTCTCTCTCTCTCTCTCTCTCTATGCTATCTGTTCAATTATAGTCTTCTCTAGATTCCATTTAGTTTGTTTCTGTTTTGCATTCATTTGACATACAAGTCACGTAGCCCAAAACGACAAGGTTGGAGCAGCGTCCTCCGAGGCGCTATTGGAGTGTTTGCATTTTCTAGGTAAAACACACACACACACCAACACACACACACACACATATATATATATATATCTAGCAAAAGTACAAGAAAAATATGTGCATAAAACTTTTCTAATAATCAGGATAAGCAGCTGGCAATGGGCTCGTTTCACTTTGGGTAGGTTGCTACCTATACAAGCAGCTGGGGATGGGGGCGTGGCAGCGAATGGGTATGTTGGGTGTTGAATGTTGAGTGGTGGCTTATACATGCAATGCAGCTCAGCTCAGAGAGGCAACAACAACAACTTGCAGCGTAGCGTGCAAAATTAATTGCGTGACTGACCAAAGAAAGAAAAGCGAAAGCGAAACAACAACATTTTGTGGAGGCCTGTCTATGTGTGTAAATGGTGTGTGTGTGTGTGTGTGTATGTGTGTGTTATGTGTGTGTGGGGGAGTTGGATAAACACTTTTGCAGACAATTGGCAACAATCGTCCCGAAGGACATGCAATTGAAGCCTAACCCTGACGATACACAAAACATATTCAGCACAAGTTGCTCATTTGTTCACATTGCCAATCAATTCGGTAAGCGCTTTTATTGAAATCAATTTTGTTGACTCTCCTTCTAGCCGATTCCGCCCATCCTCCTCTCTACTGCTGTCTTCTTGTCTGCCTTGCAGCCCTTGGTTGCGCCACAACAGACCAAGCAAAAAATCAAATAAATAATGTCAATCGAAAACTTTGTAGTCCAAACAGTTTTCCTAATCTATACTTGGCATTTTTTTACTATTATTTTTATTATTATTATATTATTATTATTATTGTTTTTAGAAATGTTATTAATTTTTCTTATTTTTAATTTTAATTTCTCTGAAGAAAAATAAATCTTATTAATTTTTCTTATTTTTAATTTTATTTTTAATAAAATTTTCACTCTTAATATTTTTTTTTTGAGTCGACTGACTTGATTTCTTTGAAGAAAAATAAATCTTATTAATATTTTTTATTTTAAATATTATTTTTAATTTAAATAAATCAAATTTTTTGCTTTGTGTATTTTTTTTAGTCGACCGACTTTAGTTGAAATGAAATAAATAAGTAAATAAAAGTCTCGTGCGTCTCCAGAATATTTACTTATCCTAACACCAATTTTACTATTTTATATCACTGAGAAGCAAATTGAGCAAATCTATTTTAAACGATATACATAACAACAAAAATACGATATATATATATTCCTATATGCTATTCAATTTGAAGTTGCAACCAAGTTCTTCATTTGCTAAAGATTAAGATGCATTAAATTTGCTTAAGTTGTTGAGAATAATCTGTTTACTGCACATGATATACCAAATATACCTAAAGGCAATTGCCAGTTGGCAGTTGGCATTTGCTCAAAGAGCCAACTGAATAATATGCCTTGGGCCACACACACACACACACACACACATACAGAGAGACAGACACAGATAATGCAAAGCAGGCTGACTTATTCAAGTCAGGGAAGCGAAATCAAATCCCTTGGCATATGCTAAATAGCCTTGGACCCACACACACACACACACACCGAGACAAAAAGAGAGTGTGCGTGTGTGTGAAAAATCAGAAACACATTTTTATAGTAAAATTTTTGGGGGCGCCTTTGAAGTGACTGCCACAAATTGACAATGTTGAAGCCGGAAATGGTAGACGTGGAAAAAGCAGACAGTCGACAAAACGGCAAGCGACAGGCGACAGGCGACTGTCAAACAGACAAACAAACATAGCCAATAAATTGAAATTGTTGCTAATTTTCTACTTCTACTTCGTATTTAATTTGTTATTTTCATTTTCATTTTCATTTTTATGCAAATCTTAAAAGAGCCGTGCTACGAAAACTGCGAAAACTAAAATAATTTCTCACAGATTTCAATGTAAATATGCAAAATATTTCTTCGTCGGCGCATTAATGCATCACTTGTGCACAGCCTGAAACTGGCTAGGAGAGTGTGAGAGAGAGAGGGGGTGGGTGGAGGGGAGGGGAGGTGCTCGCTTGGCTGACTTGGCTGCCTAGCTGCCAGCTTGGGATAGGGGCCAAAGTCGTCACTCAGTTGTCGCCGGCAATGTGGGCGCTGAAGGAAACAGCCGCAACTACAAAAAGAAATACATCTCAAAGTCGGCTTACCGGCTAACAGATACCCTACTAACACAACAGCAAGTTCTACTTTTATATATATAAAAATATATAAATATTTTATTTAGATTTTACAGCTTAACATTAATAATTAATTTGTGCTTAGCCAACTTTAAGCAAAGCTGTGCAAGAAATAAAAACAGCTGTTTGAGAATATATATATATATATATATATATATGTGGCATAATGGATAGTTTAACAACTCTATTTGAATATATATAAAAACTATTTGCTAGGGTATCAGCAGCAATCTTCACAGTAAAAGAGATATGCACACAGAAACGTGCAACAAACTATGCGTTCGTCTCACTCTTGCCGCATGCCACTTGCACCACGCCTCTGGTGTTGGCTGTGTATGTGTGTGTTTGTGTTTGTGTGTGTGTGTGTGTGTGTCTGTGGGCCCGGGCTTAAATGTTGGCGGCATGTCATGGAAATAACATTAAAAACACATTAAAACCGCGAGTGTCTGGGCAGCAAGCACACAACAAAAGCTAAACGATCTGAGAAACCAGATAGTGTGCGACAAAGATTGTCGCTTGTGTTGTTGTTGTTGTTGTTGTTGTTTCTACTTCTTCTTCTTCTTCTTAATGTTGTTGTTGCTGTTGTTGTTCCTGCTGATGATGATGGCCAGAGCCAAAAGCCCAAATAAAAAGAAAACCCGAAACAATTGCAAAAAAAACAAACAAACAAAAAAGTAAAATAAGAAAAAAAAAAAAGCTTCCTTTTGCCCAAGATGCATTACAACACTTGGCCGTTAATTTGGATACACACGCACACACACACATATATATATAAATAGTTATACTCACATGTAGTTTTTTGTTGCAAATGTGTAAAATTATTTGCCATAAACCATGTTGCTTGACTTGGCTTACCTGCAAAGAGAAGAGCAGAGCAGAGCAGAGAAGCTCGATCAGATACAGATACATAGATACAAAGATACAAAGATGCAAAGATACAAATTACTAATACAAGGTTGAAAAGCCTATCAAATGGCTTCCGTTCTACTGGCCACTAATTGCTCTTGTTGTTGTTGTTGTTGTTGCGCTGCCAGCTGACAGAGCTAAGAGCTTTTACCAGCGCAGACAGGCCGAAAAGCAATTAGGGCCAAGAAGGAAATACGCAGCGAGTAGGCGTCGATTGTACAAGAAACGGAATCGATACGCACAATACCTGGCCTGGTTACGGCTCATTAGTTGGTCTATTAACTTACGGCTTGTTAGCAAATTGCCAACAGCAAACACAACAAAATGGAAAATTAATATCTATTTTAACAAGCAAATAATGCCAAACATGCATTTTGAGCTAGACGATTTTAATTGGCATTATGTTTATTTATATATCTGTCTATATCTGATAAATATTTGTAGTTCTTCTGCAAGTTGGCTAAGTACAAATTAAACTTTCGACAAACTAAAAATCGTTCGGGTTTTTTTGTTGTTTATTTGATATAAAAAAAAATCTGAAATTAAGACGATTTTAGTTGGCAATATGTTTATATATACAAATTAAACTATATAAAAATAAACTTTGGACAAACTAAAAATCAATCTGGTTTTTTTTTTTTGAAAAATTACATTTACAAAATTTGTTGTTTATTTGATATAAAAAAATCTGAAATTAAGTTATTTTATTATTAATTGTTTAATGTCAACCAACAATCTTTACTATTCTTAGATAGTTTGAAATACTTAAAGTTGATTGAAAAATATGATTTTTAGATTTGTTAACCTTAATAATAATATTCAAATTTAAAATAAGCATTATTTTTTATGCAGTTTTAAACTAGATTTTATTTAATAACAATAACTAAAATTGAAAATGATAATAAAAAAAAAACATTTCAAAAATTTATTCAAGCAAATTTTGCTAATATTTTTGCACCAACAAAATTCTGAAACTGATCTTAAGTGAAACTGTTTGTGTGTCTTGCAACCACTGCACCACTGCACCACATTGATCCACTCCACTGTTGAGCGATGCCTAATCAATTTGGAACACTGTCAACAGGGTGGGTCGCGTGGGTTGCACGTTGGGTGGTTGTCCGGGGGCAAATGACTTGCGAGTAAAAGTTTTGCCATGCGGCACTCGCATAAACCATGAATGGATTTCATAAAAGTATTTATATAAATATATATATATATTGGCCATAATGGCTCATAAGTATACACATATATATATATATGCATATGCATGTGTGTGTGTGTGTGTGTGTGTTTGGTTTATGATTGATGATGCCATTGATTGATGCATGACGCGCTGCTTGTCGTTGACGTTGTTGCCGCCTTTTAATTGAATTTTCAAAGCTGCCTTCGAAAAAGTTTTTTTCTTTTTTTTTTCTTTTACTGCATGCTTATCAGTGGCAAGACAAACACGCCCCGATAGCCACATCCTTACCACCCACCACTTCACTGCGAAAATCATTTGACTAGCCTTCCCCTAACCAAAAAACCAAAATCCAAAAGCGAAAAAAAAAGTGAGAGTTGAAAATTTATGCGCTGGCATTTTATGAAAATGCGCCGCATAATCGTCGTCATCAACACATTTTATTGCAACATCATTGGCAGCGTTTTGGACAAACAACTGGCGATTGCGAGGGGTTGCGGGGTAGGAAGTATAAAAGCGGGGCGGGGCAGTATGTGTGTGTGTGTTTGTGTTTGTGTGTGTGTGTTAAGCATATTTGTCATATTTTCTTTATGCTTTTTATGCCATTTCTTTGCACCGCTGGTTTTGTTGTTGTTGTTGTTGTGGCATCTTCAGTCAACGGCAGCTTTTGTGGCCAAAAATTGAATAATGGCCAAAACTCGCCAGAAGAAGAAGCAGAAGAGACAGCAACAACATCATCAGCAGCAGCACAAGCAGCAGCAGGAAATTTTGATGTCTGCTTTTTATGATGCAGTGGCAAAGGCAACGCTTGCCCCTCGTTCTTCACTTGTCGTTGATAAATGGCCAGGCCAATCAAAATTGTTTATAATTGTCATTATAACTTACACCCCACCCCCAACCTCCAATCCCCGTCTCCAACCCACGACTCAACACCCCTCCCATTAGCGATGCCCTGGCGTTGGGCCTGACGACTAATACGGCACCTTGGAATGGTCATGGCGTGCGTTGGGCAATTTCAATTAAACACTGCTTGTTGCCTCTTTTTTTTTTTTTTTGGTTTTTTGTTTTTTTTTTTTAGCTGTTGGCCATGGCCATAATCACAGCCACTTTGTCACCCACCCAGTTTGGCGAGTTGACTTGAACTGCGGTGGGTCCAAAAATAAAGGCAATGGCCCCCGCCCGACGTTGGCACTCTGCTCGACTTAATGCAACTGCCGCACGCAAGTGCCGCATAAAAACAAAATGTTTTCCTTTAGGGCGGCGGCGCGGGGTCGCAGGGCTTGTAGCCCTTTTTAGGCCATGCCATAGGAAGTTGTCGGCCACGAGCTGTTGCCGGAAATGAAGATGATGTAGCACAAAAAAAAAAAAAATGTAGAAAAAAAAAAACTATTTAATAAATAAACTACATGCCACACACACATACACACACAGACTGACTCCGTCTATGATTCTGATTGTGACTCCGATTGCGACTCTGATTATGACTGCGATTGCGTCTCTCTCTCTCTCTCTCTCTCTTCTCACCCACACTTTACACACCCCGCCCCACTCCACGTCCCATTCCCCATCAAGTTGGCATATTAAAAACACATGAATATCCAAGATTTTAATAAACATGAATATTCCCTATGCAAAGCAATGTTTTGCATAATGCTTCATCAAAATCAAAGCTGTTTTTTCAAAAATTCCCAACAAAATACTTAGACTTCTTTCCCCCTTATACCCCCTCTCTCTCTGTCTCTGTCTCTATCTCTGTCTCTCTTTTGGCTACTCTCCCATCTATAGATAGTATAGATGTTTTCTCAGTGCACAGTACATTGACATTTTTTGCTTGTGTAAAAATAAATGCCCCACAAAAAAAAAAAATCCCAAAAAACTTGCTTTGAAGCAAAAAAAAAAAAAAAAAAGGGTCAAGGAATTCAGATGGGGAATGGTCAGTGAAATTGTGGTTGGATCTATACCATCCTATCAATTCGATCTTGTCGTTTGGCGACAAGTGGCAATTAGCAAAAGGAATGAGAAACAAAATGGACATGAAAATGACAATGGCAATGGAAATGGGTTTGCGAAATGGCAATGGGAATGGGAATGAGAATGGGAATGGGAATGGGAATGCGTTCAGTTATTGGGTAAAGAAAAATGGAAATCGAAATGAAAATGGAAAATGGAAAATGGAATGAAATCTGTGATTGTCAATCGCTGCTGTTTGTCCTGCTTTATTCATGTTTATTTCGCAATCTGTTGAATTTCGTATTCGAATTCGAATTCAAATTCAAATTTGTGTATTTTGTATTTTTCATATTTTGTTTCCTTTTTCATCTTTCTAACTTAGCTGAGAATACTTAAATATTGTCACGTTGAATGCAACATTTCCATTTCCATAGCATCATCATTTTGCTGCAGGCTATGGCATATCATATTGGAACAATCGGACGAATAATGTGTTGTTGCATGCAACAACTTGTTTGTTTAGCAAACAAAACTAGATTGAAGCAGGAGACTTTAACTACTATCTTCTTGACAGTAATTTCTTTAATCCTTATATATCTCCTACAGTCTCTGATATAAGGAATATTTATATATATATTTCTAGAGAGTCGTTGGCGCAATTTCATAGATATTTTCTGTTGAAACTTTAAGCTTTTAAAATTGTGCATCTTCTTTTTTTGTCTGTTGCAATGTGTAAGAAACTTATTTTCATTTCGTTTTTTTTATTTTTTTGTATTATTTTTATTTGCAGTTTTTCTTTGTATTTGGTTCATGCATAATTAAATTCAAAAAGAAATGCATTTAATTGAAGCATTGTATGACTTTTGACTATGCACAGCTAACAACCACAACAATGAAGGCTAAAACGACTTGCGACTTGGCACAGTGTTTGAAAAACTTTAAGTAAACACTTTAAAATAATAAAATAAAAAAAAGTAGCCTCTCAATATTTGAGCGAGAGGAGATAGCTGAAGGGGAAATAAGCAAAAAGCAAGTAGCATTTGTAAGAGCAAGTTTGAAATTTGTTTTCTGAACCACTGTGCAGCGGCATTATTAAAGCTGTTTGTCTTTTGTGCAATGCTAATGTTGCCGCTTCTGTTTGCAACAGAGAGCGAGTGAAGAAAAAAATGCCAGCCATGGAATGGAACAAGTTTGTGTGAAGCTGCCGCATTTAAGCTAATTAAGCCCAAAAAGAAACCATTTCGCAAACTGTTTCATAAAATGTTTGTAATTCCACTCTAGAAGCAACTCCAAGCAGTTCCAGCTCCAACTCCAACTCCAACTCCAACTCCATGCACCCCCGTCTTCATCTGCACATCCTCATCTCGTCGAAGAATCACCCGTTCAGCGATCCACCTGCAGCGCCACTCAATCATAACAACAACGAGAAAAAGTCATAAAAACCACCACAAAAAAAAACAGACTTAAAATTGATTAGGTGTGGCAGCATTGACTGACTGACTGTCGCCTGACTTATTCCCATCACTGACCCCCCCTCCAGCAGCACCTTTTGCGCCCCTTTCAGCCCATTTAAAAGAAAATTAATTAGCGCCTGGTCGCTTCGCCTGCCACCAAAAGCCAACGAAAAACCCCAAAAAAAAACCAAAAAAAAAACCAAAAAAAAAAAACGCTGAATGAAGACGAAAAAAGATGTTTGGGGCATGGCGCATCGAGAATGATGCGATACATGGGCATGAGAAACTGTGTGGCATGAGGCAAGGCTTCATTGCCAGTGGGCGTCGCTATGTCGCTTGTGGATTGTCGCGTGTGCCTTCAACTCCGGCCGCGTTGCCTCAACATTTTTATATATATTTTTTTTTTCAAAAGCCAAAAGTGTCATCCAAAATTAATTGCCAAACAAATGTCTAATCTTTGCCATTTAAAAAACGCATAAATCAAGCGTAAATCAAACGCAACAACAACACAAACAACACTAAAAAAAAAAACAACTAGCAAAAATACTTGAATATACCAAAAAGGAATGTTAATTATGAACCATAAGATAAAGCTGTATATGCATATATCTTAGAAAATCTGGTCAATTGACTGCCATCGTCGGAAACCCATTCAATATGTACAACATTTTATCGTTTTCTTTACGAACATGTTCAAATATTTACACAACAACAATACGAAGAAAAAAACAAAAACAACAACAAAAATTGTCGAAAATGTTTTGAGCTCGTTGTTATTACATGAATACATTGAGGGTCATAAATGTCAGCACAGTCGACGCATGTCCTTTTGCAGCGCATTACTTACTAGCCGAATCCAGCCCAGTCCCGCCCAATGCAGTCCAATCCTGCACAATCCTCCTCGGTAACTCCAACTCCAAAAAAAAAAAAAAAACAAAAAAAAACTTGATGTTTGCCTCTGGCAATGCTTTTATGATTTACCTTTTGCTCTTTTGCCATACGTAAAGCCATGCAACATGCAACTTGGCAGCTCAGTTGCACACTTATTGCTAACTTTGTTCGCCTGCACTTTCTCTCCTCCCCTCCCCATCCCTTATATATCTCTATTTATTATATATATACCCCCTCCCCCCTCTTTTAGCACACACACACCCAGCAGCTTCATTTCTACGCGCTTCGTTTAATTTTGCAGGATTTCACATGTTTCTCCATATATATATGTTTGCTTACATAAATATACCCTATGGAAATATCTCTCAGAAATCCTACTGATCGGTTTCCTATATCTCATGCATATTTTAGTAGTATTTTATTGCCAATAACTATAATGAATTAATAAACATCTTAAGACCTCATTTTACTCGTTCATAAATCAAAAAAAAAAATATATATATATATATTTATATATATAATTAATATATATACTTATATATATTATATAAATTTAACCCACATCTAGTTGGCAAATTTCGGCAAGTGTATTTAAAATTCGATATGCTGCTTGTGTTTTTTTTTTTCTTGGAGTTTAAAATGTAAATTTTCCTGTCGAATATTTTCGGCCACATAGGCATTGATGAAAAACTTTGGCCACCGGGTTGCAACTTGTTTTTTTTTTCTATTTTCTTCTTCGATTGCACATTCCTTTGCCCAGTTTCCCCTCCCCGCAATGTCTGCTGCCTTTGGTCTATGTCGAAAATATTTATTTGACAATTTTCATTGCATTGAATCATCGCACAAAAGTCCTTCGGCATGCAACCTTGCAACACAACCCAACCGACCCCCCCCGCTACTGCACCACCTGCGCTGCGGTGTGCCCCTTGCCACGCCTTGGCCAAAAAGTTGCATGCGTCTTGTGCACTATTTTAACACTTCTTGTGCAAATTTTATGCACGTTCTTTGAGAGTATTTTTTTCCTTCCTTCATTTTTGCATTTTTTTATTATTCGTATTTTTTTCGTTTTCTTTCGTTTTTCATTTCTATTTTTTTTATTTTATTTTTTTTTTGGTTGTTTCGTTACTTTTCTTCTCTGCTGTTTGTTCTTTTCGCACTTCGTGTTTGTAAAATTTGCATTTTCTTTTCTTTTTTTTATTTTGTTTTGTTTTGTATTGTATTTTTGTATTTTTTATTTTTGGTTTTTTTTTTTTTGTCGCTACTTTTACGTCTGCGTGGCCACAATTAAACTTTACGACTGCAATTTTCATAGCGTGCTTTCTTTATTTATTTTTATTATTATTTTTCAGTGCTTCTTCTTCTCGGTGGGCGTGAAAAGTTTTGTAAAATTTAAAGCACTTCAGTTTAGCTGCTCCGCTCCGTTTGACGACGACTCCATATTTGGTTAACGCCCCGAAAAACGTTTGAAAACCGATATGATGAACCAACTTGCCACAATTTTGAACGAGTTGCTGTGGCAAATGTGATTCTTTCATCAGGTATCGCTTTACTTTCTCAAAAAACTTTCCTGTTATTTTATGTTTTTCAAATGAGAGAAAGATGGTAGCAAAAAGAACTCGATTTTAATCTTTAAAAGCAGCGCCATAAAAAAAAAAAATATTTATTTTTTTTATATGCTCAGTTAAATAATATAAATTCAATTGGTATAAATGAATAATTAATTGGAAAACTATTGCAAACTTATAAATTGTTAATAATTGACAACAACTGTAAATTGACATACGCTTCCGCACACGCACACACACACACACACACACACACACACACACACAGCTAGCCGATCAAAGCTGCGGCTGCGGCAACTTTTTGGGTTTCTGGCTTTTGCCTTTTTGAACATTTTTGCTTTTGCTAGTTGGGCTCGAGGCCTAATTACCCTATTTTGCTGACGCTGCAAGTTCAGCTTGGCAAAGGGGTGAGTTGTGGCTTGTGGGTTTAGGGTTGCTGAGGGGAGGGGTGGGCAAAATGGGGCCTTTCATTGATATTTGATTACGGGGCCGCCGTATGGCAAAACAATGAGACTTTTGTCAAAGACTCGTCACGATTTATATTGTTGCTGTTGTTGTTGTTGTTGCATGCTTTTGCCGGTTCCTTTTGCCATTTGTTTCTTTCTATTTCTGGTAAAAAAAAAATATTTGAAAAAATAAAAAAAAACATTTCTTGTTCTTTTCTTTTCTTTTTTGTTTTTTTTTTGGGAAGAAGTCTAAGATGAAAAGGGCCTTTGGGCGTCTGCCGCTTGTCATTTGATGTCGCGCTTTGCCTCAAATTTCAATGAGTGCCACACTGAGGCACAATGAGTCTGTGCCGCCGCCTCAGAGCCTAAGATGTTTAGCCACTTGAGCAACCCAAAAACGCACAGCCAAATCTAAAAGCCAGTTTTACCAGAGAGAGAGAGAGAGAGGGAAAGAGAGGGTGTGTGTGTGCGAAAGAGAGGGAGGGGGGAAGGCGAGTTAGAGCGGCTCTGGCGATACGCTTATGGCAATAGTTAACTGCCATTTGATATGCTGGCAGGCAGCAGGTAGTCAGCGATGCGTGGGAGAAGAAAAGAAGGCACACACACAGCTACACACACAGAGACACACACACAGAGACACACACAAACACACACACAAATGGTTAATGAAGCATTAAGCAGAGTGTTGTGGCACAAGGATATAGCGGATGCGTCAACAGATACGCACAACAACAGGCAATAATAACAAGCTACATATACAGATAAAGCAACAGCAACAGCAACAGATACAGCTACAGCTATAGATACATCTATAGATACAGATACAGATACAGATACACTAACAAAAGGCTCTCGAGAAATGTGAACGGAAATTGCGCTAAGTGGCCTGGCACGCAAAATAAACATTGGACACTTGGACGCTTCCCTTTAATATGAGTCCAGCTCCTGTTCCTGGTTACAGCAACTGCTCCTGCTGTTGCTCCTGCTCCTGCTCCTGCTGCTTTAGTTTTTTTTTTTTTTTTTTTTTTTGGGATTCTGCTGCCTTTTTGGGTGCAACACACTTTCAAGTACTCAAAGTGAGTCAGTGCGGTTTGTATATAATTCTACTTCTGCTGCTTCTTTTCCCCCTCTATGTGTGTGTGTGTGTTTGTGTGTGTGTTGTTATTTCGTAGGGTGCCAGTGCATTAACCCCACTGGGGTTGCGGGGGTTAAAAAGCGACCACAGGGGCTGCACTCAGCGCTGTTGCAAGCCGACGAGCTGATGTGCTGATATATATATATATATATATATATATATATATATATATATATATATATAAATATATATATATATTCCGTAACAAAATCAGCTTACGTTGAGCAATTCAAAGGAACTTTTTTGATAACTGAAATATCCTTGAATTGTCTTCAAATATATATAAGTCTATTTCTATATATATATATATATAGGTTATTAATAAATCTAATATATATAGTTAATAGTTTAAGTGGACATAATTTGATGCTCTTCCTGAAATCAAAACTGTTTTTTGCCTTGTGTGCAATTTTTTTTGCAGCTGCCTGACACCGTCGTAATACCCACCCAGGGGCTATAAAAAGGGCCAACAACCGCACTTGCTTGCCAGAGTTTCCCTTTTATATTTTGGTTTATGTTGCCCCCACATCCTCCCCCCCCCCTCCGCCATCCACCACTCACCATCATCACTCCAATTTTGTTGTTTCACTTGGGGGAGCCGAAAGTCGTGGCTTTGATTGAGAGGCACCAGCAGCCAGCCAGGCTGGCAACCAGTGAGTCAAACTTCATCACAAAAGCGGCGCCGAGGACCCCCGTTTTGTGTGGAAAGGAGGCAAGGGGTGCGTAGCGCAAACCTGTGACTCTGATACAACTGTCGACGGGCTGACTGGGGGCTCAAGTCATTAGGCTCCGGCTATGCAGTCCTAGTTGTACTTTGTTTGACAATTTTCTGCCCAAAAAGAACGAACCGTGAACAGTTATAGTCTGTGTGTGTGTGTGTCTTAGCCATACCCTTCCCAGACACACACACACACACACAAACACACAACAAGTAAGGTAAGGAAAATCACAAGGGCTAGTTGTGGGCGTGGCTTGCACCAGGAAGCAAATGTCGGCGCGCTTAATTTTTTGCTCATGCGAGAACGCCCGCAAGGAAGGAGCCCAATTCAAGCTCCAAACTGCAAAACTCCTAGCTGGGGGAATTACTCGTACATAAAAAATATATTATAATAAATTCTGAAGAAGAAAAATATATAAAAAAAAACAAAAAAAAAACAAAAAGCACAAAAGAACGGCACAAAAAATATATACTTGTAACGAAAGGGCGCCGTTCCGCAAAAAAACACACAACAACAAAAATAAATTCATTCGAATATATTTCGCAAACTTTTAGCTTGACTTTAGCATCATAAATCTTTACTTAAGAAAATACAATTGAGTTATTTTATTAAAAAAAAATATATATATATCTATTAAAACAAAATTCTAGATTAGAAAATGCATTTTATATTAAATTTACAAAAATTACACAAAACTAAAAACAAACAAAAATAAAACAATTCTTAAGCAAAAATTTTGTTTAATATTTGATAAATATATATTTAATATATTTTATATATTTTTGTTTTTATTTATTATAAAGTTACAAAATTATATGAAGACAAGCAACTGAAAAAAAAAGTTCAACTGTTTATTAAGCAAATCACAATTTGTGTGAAAGTTTTTCTGAGTGTACATACACACACACACACACACAATATTACGTAATAAACTGTGTGTGGTTGCAAAAGTTGCAAGTCGCCTGCATGTGCCACACGAAACGCTGATGACAAGCGTTGCAGGGTTTCTTACTGACTGCTTTTGCTCGGGCAAAAACGCCGAATGGGGGTGTGGATTGCGGAGGGGAGAAGAGAGCTGAGTGGGGAAGAGAGGATACAGATGCGGGTAAGGGGGTATGGGGGTATGGGGGTTTTGGGATTGGGGCGCCACTGTTTAGCCAACTTGTCTACTTAATCCAGCGTGGGGGAGTTAACACCAAGGCACAAACTTAAAGGGTCATTCATTTTAATATGCCACACGTTGCAGCACGCATGGCCGGCGTGCCAACGTGCCACCAATTGGCCAGCAAGCCCCTACAAAACCCCCCAAAAACATGGACAAAAACAAAGCGGGCAACCCACTCCATTGGATTATTTGCATAAATTAATTACGAAACGTTGCCACGTTTGTGGCGCGTCCAAATCCAAAATGTGCGTAAAGGGGGAATTGGATATTGGCTAAGGGTCGTGTGGGGAAGAGGAGCAGGCGCGATGTGTTTGTGTGTGGATTAAGCCAGGTCCACAGCGTACAAAGGGGTTTGTCAAGGTAAACTTTTTTAATTATGAAAATTAAGTGCAACGACGAATGCAATAGAAGCGAAACTTTGTCAACGTGTGTGTGTGTGTGTGTGTGTGTGTGTGTGGGTGCGTATGTGCGTATGTGCGTGTGTGCGTGTATGCGTGTGTTGCGGTGTTTGTTGTGTCGTAGCTGCCCCAAAAATTGAAAGCTTTTTCTACATTGCCAACAACAGATGTTGACATTAATTGGAGTTCATTGTTAATGAATGTGAATGAATGCGTGTGAATGAATCGAAATGAATGTGCGTTAGCCATACACAACACACACTCACACACACACTCACACACACACTCACATAGACTCACACACACTCACACACACTAAACAACTCTTTAACAAGCCTAATGAATAATTGAATGAAATAGCTTCGATTAAATATTTAGTTATGTAAATCGATAAACAAGTGTCTAAATAAAATGCCATAAAAAGTGTATTGAACTTGAAATCCCACGACTAATTTGAATATATGAATAAGTATATATATATAGAGTGAATTAATTAAAAGCGATTGCATAACTATGCAGATCAAGTTAGATTTGTCAAACATTTGTCTCGACTTCATTTTTAGCCCAAAATTGGTGAACTGTGAATCAATTGGCCAACTACTGCTTGCAGCAATGAGTGCTATTCGATTTGAATTGTACCAGTATTATTCAAAAAAAAAAAGCATTCACTTTACGAGCCAAAAGAGCCAAGTTTGCCTTTGCATGGCTGAGTCACTTGCCTGGCTACTTTCTCGTCCAATGGATTCAGCAGCGGCGTGACACAGTTTATATATATAAAAAAATACATATATATATACATATCTATATATATATCTATATAGGAGAAGAGAAGAGAACTAAGAGAACACGCCTCCGCCTTAACAATTCCAGAGTAAATCACGCCAATCACTCCACAAAACTTTTGCATAACAACCCAAAACAACAAGTAACAAAACCAAAGCGATAGATAAATACCATAAAAACAATAACAACAACAACAACAAGAGAAACAACCAGGAAAAAAAACAATGGCCAATAAGTAAGGCTAACAGAGGAGTGAAGAATAGGTTAACTGAGGGAATGTTAATGAGTCTTTGTCATTGTTTTGAAGCAAATCGCTATCAATTCATAATTCGATACAGATGGCACCAAAGGAGCAGGAGCAGGAGCAGGAGGAGGATGTGGAGCAGGATGTGTAGACCGAGACAGTGTCTTTGAAAATGGGGGCACAAATAGTGGTTGGCTACTACTTGGCTACTATCCCCTTATCTAAGCGTCTCTGCAACAGTGTAAAAAGTATTTTCAACTTTTGGCCACATGCTTCATTTATCACAAATTCATTTATCATTTGTCCACAAACACACAAACACAAGGCGAATGCTAAAAATGCGAATCTGAATCTAAATCGAGAAGTGAGTGTGAGTGTGAATGCCAGTCTGAGTGTGAGCTGTGTCCCAGCAGCAGTGGCACAACGGAAGTCGCCACGAACTAAGCCCCGAAAAAAAAAAAATTAAAAAAAAAACTGAAGGCAGACTAAGAAAAATGATAAAGCAACAGCCAGGAGCCAAAAAGTAGACCAGAGCGAAAGAGACAGACAGAGAGACAGACAGAGAGATAGACAGAGAGAAAGAGAGAGAGAATGAGAGAGGGACAAGGAGGCAATTCGCGTAGAGCTCGATAAAAATGTTGGCGGAAAAGCAAAGCTCCCAAGCCAAATAAAAAAAAATAAAATAAAAAAAAACTGCAAATATATTAAAGAAAAAAAAAAAAAAACGAAATTGAAAAGACAACCAGTTCAACTGGTAAAAATAGACCGACAATTAAATACTCTCGTTTATTTTAAGATACATTCAACTTAAACTGACAACAACTACAAAAGTTAAATATTAAATTATATCAAACCAACTCTAATAATTTTTAAGAAATATAAATTAACTAAAAATTCTCACTAAATAATAAATTCCTATACAAAAACTGTGTGTTTTACAATGATAATTCAATTACGTAATTAGCTGTAATCGTGTTGCATATACAAAGTATTTTGCAGTGCCACAAACATATTCACAAAGTTATTGTACCCTTTTTTTATTTTGGTCGCAACTATTACCCCAAAAAAAAAAAATAATAAAATAATAAAATAAAATAAAAGAAAAATATAAAAAAAAGGTCAGGAAAAGCTACGAAAATACAGTTGAAAAGAAAAATACAAGGTTTCGAATATCACAGCGAAACGAAGCGAAAATAAAATTTCCAGCTAATGACAAAAATTTCCGGTTTCAGCTAAAGGCAACAACAGCAACACAAAATGGCAATTGGCGTTTGGGCGCAGGAAGAGCCAAGCGTATCCAAAACTGCAAAAAAAAAAAATACGAAAAAAAAACAAACAAACAAAAACAACAACAAAATCCTTCAGTCGACTTAGCTCAACTGAAAGATACCCTAAATAAATAGTTAAAGTTTTTTTTTAATGCGGACATGTTTTGAAAATCAATTTATAATCGGATTTCGATTTGTATGACAGAAACTTCTTCATACAGAAACTTATAACTATGAAAACCTAGACTTTTTCATACAGGCAGACATTGTTGGATATGTATCCAGATCGAGAATATATATATATAAACTTAATGCATCGCAGATGCTTCACTTTTGGGTGCTCACTTTGCACAGCTTCATTATAACATTTTATACCATTTTTAATGAGTTCAGTTTGGGGCACAAAAAAAAAAGCGCTGATAAACTTTGCAAGCGGGACAACAACAACAGCAACAACAACAGCAAGAACAACAACAACAACTACAACACGAAGAGTGAAAGTGCGCAATTTATAGCCTGACAAGGAAATGCAGAGGGTAACAGTGAAAGAAAGAAGGGGGAATAGGTTAAAGGGGTTCGCCACGCTTCGACTGGCGCACAAATCACACAGTGACACACTCAGATGTATGCACACACACACACACACACAGTCATTAAATGTTTTACAGTTAATTAAGTGCATTTGAATTGCTTTGGCGATCATCTTTGCTCAGCTTTTGTTTTTGGTTTTGTTTTTGTTTTTGTTTTCTTTTTTTTTGGTGAGTACAGCACTCAAACATTCATACGATTATGAATACATATTCAAACGAGTATTCGCAATAGTTTGGGGCAATTTGATGCGCGTGCGTTGCACGTTCAACGCCACATTTGTGGCAGATTGGAATTTTAAGTGCTTCGACCATTTCGACGAACGCCAGGCGATTTGCTGCTGGCCAAAAAGGTGTTGCCCAAAAGGTGTTTGCTATTTCCCTTAACCCCCCTCCCCAACCCCAATCCCCATCAAACAACGCTAAAGGAGTAAGCATAACAAAACCGAATGAAATTTGAAACGCCTCTGCCCCCGCCAGAGAGAAGGGGCAAGTGGAAGTGGAAGTGAAGCGTGCAACGCCTAAATCCACGTTGTAGGTAATAAGGTAATGGCAAAGCTAATGGCAAAGCTAATGGCTAATGGTTAACAGTCAACAGTTAATGGCTAACAGGTAATAGGTAATAGGTAATGGGTAATGGGTAATGGGTAATGGATAATGGGTAATGGTAATCCAAGCCGAGTCATGTGTCTGCAATTTTTTAAGTGGTTTTTTGTTGTTTTTTCTTTTTTTTTCGTGTGTGTGTTAAAAAATGTATTATTTTTTATTTTATTTTATTTTTTTGTGCGTTGTGCTTTGTGTTCGCATGGCCAGCATCACATTCGCAATCAGCTTGACAGCATTTAAAATGTGAGTGCATTTTTAATGTGCGTATTGAGTGCATTGAGTACACTCACGAATACACCCATTGCAAAAGTTCTAAAGTTACAAAATTTACAGATTTATTTTATGAGCGAGTAAGTGGAAAATATGAAATATATAGGTGAATATATTCACAAACAAGTGAATACACTCACTACTCACAAATAATGCTAATTTGCTAATGTAATAAATTTAATATAATTTACTTAACTGTTATTAAATATGAGTATTCAAAGTTCAATCAAACGTAAGTAATACCAATTGATGCAGTCTGAGTATGAGTCTATTCACAAATATTCAAGCCATAAACAGTGCAAATATTCATAGACTACAAACATTTTGAGGCTATTCAAATTAATCGATTTACCAATTGAGAGCTGTGCTTTTCTGAGACGAAACTGAAGAGGTTCTCAAGAAGCCCACTCATTTGTGTGTGTGTGTGTGTTGTGTGAGTAGAGTGTGTAGTTTGAGTGTGTTTGTGTGTGTGTATATACATCTGTATGTAGAATATTTAAATGAACGCACATTTTCCCACGTCGTTTCAACAATAAAGCCAAAACTCATTTATCAGCGGCATTTCAACAACAAAAGCAGCCCACATACTACAACAACAACAACAAAAACAACAAAAAACAACAACAACAACAAAAACAACAACAACTACTCAAACTACGCGTCAATGCACAAGAAATGAGCAGCATCATCATTTATAGAGAGGAATAGGCTCAACATCAACCTCAACCTCAAAATCAACATCAGCAGCAGCAGCATCAAAATATATATACATATATATATATATATATATAGTATATATATATATGTACAGTATATAGATGATTATATAGTGCATGTTTTTGGCCATGGGCGACATGCTTATTATCGACTCCGGCATAAAGGGTATAATGATGTGGTGCAAAAGGTAGCATCTTTGATTCCATAAAATATATACTCTATATATATATATATATAAATATATGCACATAAATATACATATATATATCTATATATATATATGCTTGATTAACATTAATTGTCGATCGAAACTTACAATTTACATTCCAAGTTTATTTAGTGTACCACGAATATTGTTCAAATTCGATTTCCGATAGACATTAAAGTCACAAAAATTGTGGAAATAAAGCCAACCAATTATTATATAATATGTGCTGACACATTATTCAACAAGTCCACCATTTTCATTTTATTTATTGTGGCAAACAACACTCAGCAAGCTGAATTCAAGGTATCTATGAGTCGAGCCCACCCGACTTGAGCACTCTTGCGTGTTCTGTTTGAAGTTGTTTCTCACTCCTCAAATGTGTTATTTTTCTGTTCTTTCTTGTTTTTTTTTTTTTTTTTTATTACTTCTCGCTGTTGGCCCAGACGCCATTTAATTTATGGTCGACATTTAATTGCAAATTTGTCCTTTGAAAGAATTGGCACAGATGCGTATTTTGGAGTATATATATTATATATATGTATGTATATAAATGTGTACATGCTTGGAGTATTCGATGAATATACGAATATTTATGAGTGTCCACACACACACACACACACACACACACACACACACACACACATCGAGTTCTACGAGACTACATATAATGACTATAAAAATGTCATTAGATACGCATTGAAAGCAAACAGAGCACATAGCTCAGATATCTTTTATGTGAGTTCTGTTGAGTGTTATTTATTCAATTTTAAATATTCCATAATTTGTATAGCACTTGTGCAGTGCAGTGCAGCAGTGGAGCAGCGTCGATTTATGGTGGCCTGCATTTAATTGATTTTACTACTCGAATTCTTGGACATTTGTGTTTGAAAATTCAAATCATGAAAGTGTTAAGAAAGCGAGTCGTCGTCAGGCAGGCAAATATATATATATATATATTGTGTGTGTGTGTGTGTGTGTGTGTGTGTAAGACCCTAGAGAACCGGACTACAAACAGGTTCTGTCAGCGAACTGTGAAGAATTTGTGAACCTGCCCTGCGTCGATCTCAAGTCCGACTTCGACTTTGACTCCGTGTAAATAGAGGCACCCAGCGAAACCAGTTCCTCAATAATAAAAACTAATTTATTTACTAGTTGTAGTAGGTACAAAACACACACACACACACACAGTACACACATATGTACATATATATATATATATATATATATATGTATATATTCTCAAGCATGGGCGACAACCGTTCAGTGATGTAGAGGGGGGAAACTGCGTGTGTGGCTAATCAGAATCAAATTGATTTAAATTTGAATGGTTCGACGGGTAAGGTGTGTGTGTGTGTGTGTGGCAGTGGCACTGTCAGTTGTATGGGGAAGGGGGAATGGGGTATGGGGTAGGGGTTGTGCGTAAAGTGCGTACAAAAGGCGGAAAAGTGAGAAAACCGATAAGCAGGGGCAACCAATTATTGTTATTGTTGTTGTTGTTGTTGTTGTTGTTGTTTGGACTATTTGGCTGTTATCTTGCGGCTGCTGAGGTCTTTTGACAAATCTTGGCTTCTTTTTGACCAAAGTAATGCCACGCTAGCGGGTAGCAGGGGCAAGCGAATGTTGGAAATAAAAATTAATGTATATTGATAAAAATAACTGGACTATGACGCATATTTGCATAACATTTGACAAAAAACCAAAAAGCGAGTGGCGAGTTGCGAGTGAAAACAACAAATTGAATTAGAGCCAGAAAAAAACTGAATGAAAACCTATTCGGGCGTAACCGACTGCGCCATACTCTAATAACCAATGTCAGCTTAAAGCCGGGAAAGCAACACTGTCCACAGAAAGTGGGCGTGGCATATGTGCAACATGCTGTGCGACCTAGAATTCAACTTACAAACTTTTGTTGCTCTAAAATTTGTCGATGTAATTTTCTGATGAATATATAAATAGGATATATATAAAAAAATATATATATATATATAGAAACATGCCATGTAATATAATTTGATACTGTGTTTGACTATATGTTCCAGATTATCAATGTGCATTCAGCAATTGTATCGATTATTATATCGACTTTGCCATCAGAGAATATACAAAATATCTGTTAAAATACGAAAAGTAAGAATAAATATTTGAAAATGCAATTCACAAAGTGTCCTTTACAAATAGACCCAAGCTGGTACCGAGAAAACTCTGTTATCTCAAATTTCCACTTAAGTTGAGAAAAAATTTAGAGTGGTTTTTGAATAGCATCGGCATGCTAATTTCTTTGGTCAATTTACGGTTTATGCTCTGGTCAAATAATTGAAATAATGTCAATTGAAATTGTTGAAAATTCGAAACGAGCCATAAATATCAAGTTACTCTTCAGTTGAGAATCAAATTAAAAAAAAAAAAAAAAATATAACCATTTCAATTAAAATTTGCACAAAGAACACTCGCTCACAACTAAAAAAAATTTAAAAAAAATAATATATAAACAAAAAATGCATTTTAGTTTGTTTAAGCAGTGATTTTTTATCATTATCGAAACTGTTCTCTGGTTAACTTAACTTGGTGTGACACATTTTACTGTGTTGCTTTAATGGTCATTTGTGCGACACTAATTTTAAAGCAGCTATCACAGTGTAATGGAGGCGACTCCCAGGGCTCACATTGCAACAAAGTTGCCTGAGGCACAAAGACGTCTTTTGGTATTACCCGATTGCACTCAGCTGCACTTAAATGCATTTGCATTTGCATTTGCTGACCCTTGATGTCCCTGCTCGAAGGTACAAAAGGTCAACATGTACTGACCATCAAATGAACAACAACAACAACAACAACAACAAAAACTGCTGAGCTGAGTGTTATGCAAATGTGTGGCAAACAAGTAGGAAAGACAAAGAAAAACAGGAAAAGATTCCCAGGAATGATGGAAGCTGCAAATATGGTCAAATGGCAACTAAACTGCAACTCTTCAATTGAGTTTTTTTTTTTTTTTTTGCACGTATTTAAAGTGAAATCCAAATAAATAATTAATGATCACGTTGCGGTTGAAATCAAATACCTTTTATTTATTTTTTATATATATATATATATATATATTTCTAGTATATTTTTCGACAGCGTTTCCGATTTCATTCTGTAGAAAAGTACACAGAAAAGGTAACAAAATTATACAGATGCAAATTTTGTGATAGAAAAAGCAGAGGTAAGCAAAATGAGCCTGACTATATATCTGTTAATATATATATATATATATAGTTGACAAGAAAATCGCATTTTCTTTTCTTATATTCTTTTACAGTTGCGTATTTTGTATATCATTTGAGAGGCTGCGTTTCTGCATAAGATCAAAAACTAAAATTTTAAGTTTGAATTATTCTTAAAGATCAGTAATATATATATATATATTGACTTTCAGTTTTGCTTTGTGTCTGTGGAGAACTTCCTTATACTCTATTTGGCATTTTTAATGGTTTCAGATTCAGGGTATAAACAGCTGGCAAAAGTTGAACTAAATGCAGCAGCATAGAAACAACTGGCCTCAAAACTAACTGAAAGACACAACACACACACACAACACACACACACAACACACACACAACACACAACACACACACATAACAAAAGAGCCAAGCGAACGGATGTTGGCAGCGGTCCATTTAACAACAACCACAAAAGCAAAAAGACCAAAGAAGGAGAAGGAGAAGAGGAGCAACAACATCAGCAACATTAGCAACAAAAGCAACAACAAAAAGAACAAAAAGTTTTGCGCTCACTTTTGACGTGTGCTCGGTTTGGCCCCTGCTATTATAGATAGATATATAGATGGGAAGCATGCTGCAAACAAAGCGGCGCCAAAGATACTCCAAGTGGAGATAAGCACACAGCGCCAACTAACCAACCTAACCAACAACAACAACAACAATAACAACAACAATAACAACAACTGGCAAACTGTCCAGCTGTCCAGCTGACCAACTGGCTAACTGGCAACAACAGGTGGCAATGCGAGGCAAGCGAGCAAAGATATCTCAGTAACTTGCCTCACTCACCCCCTCTACCAACTTGCCCCTTGCAAAAAATCAACTGTCTACTTACCTTGGGCGTCTCCCGCTGCTGCGGCCAAATGAGAGTTTCAGATTTGCTTTCTAGCTGTGATATATATATATATATATATATATATATTTATATATATATTCATATATTGGACTTGATTAAATTACCTGCAAAGCGAAAGAATAATGCGAATTAGTTTAATTCTCGTTTAAATAATTAATTTTGTGATTTAAGATTTAATTTTTAAATAAACAAAAATAGAACAATAATCCAGAATCTGGAGCCAAGATAAACGTTCTGAGATTTCACTTTAAAATGAAGTAAAAACTGTCTTTGGGTACGTAAAACGCTTGCTCAGAATTATAATCATATTAAGCTTATTTTACTGAATTAATTAATTAGATCAGTTAGATATTAAAATTTATATCACATGAGAAGTAAACATATATAAATATATATAAAATCAAAGATAAAAATAGAGATCATGCTAGGTGAAAAAAAGAGTGATTCTTTTTAGTTTTAGTTTCTTTCACTGCAGGAAGCACTTCTGTATTTTTTTTAGCTTATATGTCAAATTCTTCGCTTCTATTTGGTAAAGAATTCTAAAGTTTTTCGAAAGACTAATGGAAGAACTTTTTGAGCGAAATTGTTGCACATTGTTGCACTGTTGCAACGTTTTCTGTCTCCCACTGGGAGCAATTGCTGCTGCTGCTGCTTGCAACACCAGCATTTGGCCCCTGACTTTTGTGACAAGCAAAAAAAAAAGTAAAATAAAAATGAAAAAAAAAAACGGCAAATAAAATAAACTAACTCAAGTTCAATTTCTTTGTTCGTGTTTTAATCCATTTAAAAAAATAAATAAAAAAAAAAGCTCCATAATACAGTTGCAACTTTTGCTAGCCTAGCAAATATTTCCAAGCTTTTTGCGTTAAAAAAGAGGCAGAAAAAAATGTTTCTTTTGACTGTAGTTTTAATACCCTTGCAGATGTACGGCAAATAGAATATATTGCAAGTTTAATTGTGTGACAGTTAAATCAATCATAAAAATATATATTTAACTCTTAATGCGAACAAGAAAAAAATATTTATTTTAAGAGGCTCATCAGACAAACAATAAAGAGAGGGAGAGAGAGAGAAAGCGTGGGAAAGTAATCAAGCAGGAGACAAGCAAATAATAATACTAAAAGTATTTGAAATTTTTCACCCAATTTGCAGATGCCAAATTGAAATAATCCCGGAAAAGAATTGAGACTATGCAAGCTTTGTAAGATTTGATAATCTCAATAATCGATTATATCAAATAAATGTATTTTTACTCAGAAACATTTGCAATGAAAAAAAGCAAAGACGAATAATTCAATTAGTCATCTTGAAAATATAAATTTGCATTTATTTTAAATAAAAATAAATATAAATAAGAATTGGATATTATGTGAATGGACACAGGCAATATACTCTACTTAGCCTATCAAAAGAGTATCCAAAAGTAAATAAAAAAAAAAATGATGAAGAAGCTACAAAAAGGCCGCACAGAAAGCTGCTCGAATACTCAATCGAATTAAAATGCATTCGAAGAGCAATGCCAGAGAAAAGCCAGAAAAAAACAGTAAGTCGAAGAACGAAAAGAAGAAAAAATAACTTTTTGGGCTTTGTTAGGGGTGGGGGAGCAAGGAATGAGGGGCGTAGATGGGCAAGGGGACGACTTAAACTGTGGCAAAAGTTATTGTGACTTTGTGCCCGGGGGTAGGGCCAGGGGTTGGGGTACAGCTAGGACTATGTCTAGGACTGGGAATGGGGCTGGGCACAGGCGTAGGCGTTGATGGGGAAGGGCGGGTAGGGGAGGGGAGGAGAGCTGAATACGCAAGACACACAACAGACGACTGACGACGCGCCTATTGCGACGCATTTGCCTTCGCTGACCTCAAATCGCTGGCAGCTTCCTTTTCTGTGCTTCCTCTCTCTCTCTCTCTCTCTCTTCGTGTATCTCCCTCTCTCCCCCCAATACCAAATCAAGCTCACTTTCTTTGTTGTTAAAACTGAAACCCCCCAAAAAACCCACCCCTCTCCCCTTTGCGTGTTTAAGCATTGCTTCTTCTGCTGCTTTTGCTGCTGGTTTTTTTTTTTGTTCATCATTTTGTTTTTGCCTTATTTTGTTTGAGATCAAGACGCAGCTTTTTAGCCACTTGTTTTTGAACGTTTATTCGTCGCGTTTTGTTTTCTATATTTCCTTTTATTTTGCTTTAGCTTCTTTTTTTTTTTGTTTTTTTTTTGCCTCTTGGCTTACAAAGATGCTTTTAAATGATTAAACGCTGTGATTTCTTGTGTGTTGTTGCCGGGGTCGCAACTTTATATACATATATATATATGTATATATATATATATATATATATATATATATATATATGTTCCTGTGTCTTCTTCCTTTTTATTACATTTTGGCTATTGGTGTTCTTGTTGTTGCTGATTTTATTTTTTTTCTCTTTTACCAAGATATTTCACATGAATGACATTTTAAGCCCGCGTGCGTCGCTGATTCATTTTTTCCACATGATTATCAGCATCATCATTATCATTTTAAGCGTCATTATCATTTTGTTCATCATTGTGTTAATAAGCACGTTTGCATATTTTGATATGGCCATTTAGCTAATCGATAGATTTGCTTTTGAATGCCAATCGCTTTTTATTATTATTATCTTCTTCTTCTTTTTTTAATCATATGCAAACGTAAAAACAACGGCATTTATTAAAGATTCATGCAAAATTTGTCAACGAAATTAATTTAAAAGCTAATTTAATGAGCTTTGCTCACAAATGCGTAACGAAAATTTAAAATGCACACAACCAAAAAGTCATGTCGAATCTGAGATACCCTACCTATCTTCCTCTATCTATCTATATCTCTCTCTCTTTCTCTCTCTCTCTCTCTCTATTTCACATAAATTATATGCAAAGTCTGCATTCATCATTTCTGTTCTGTTCATCGATTCTTCAGCTTGACTTAACTTTAATTTGATAATTGAGTTGTAATTTGTGATAATGCATGAATACATTCATTCGATTTAATTTTAAGTCTAAGTCGGATTGCTGTAAAACTTTTTGCTTATACTTTCAAATGACTAAAGTTAATTTTTATTCACTACTTTCTCAACATGTCCAATTCAAAAAAGTATTACACAGCGAATTAATCAAATAACATTCATTGAACTAAAAAATTAAAATACTGGTTCTACAAACGTTATTTCGCTGAGCTGCAATTTAAAGTCGATCCATTTTTTTCCAGTTCGTATTATTTATGATTATTTTTAGTCAAAGTCTTAAACGTTGCTATAATATTATAAATCAATTCATCAAAATTTATAAATTTATTTATAAATTCAGAAATTTGTCAGCACTTTGTTTTTGCGTTTCTTGCCTAAAATGTTATTTAATTTCAACTTCAATTTTCTACGCAACTTGAGAACTGAATCTTTTAAAGAAAATCGTAACTTGATTTAAGTTTATTTAGATTTACTCAATTGCACAGTGGGAACAGATGCGTTTTGTGTATTCAATGACAAAACGTATTATGTCATCAAAATGAAAGAACACAATGCACAACCTTTATATATATATATATATATATAAGAATGCTTTGGTCAAGTGTCTAGCAATGAATTGGCACAAATAAGATACAGATGGGGACAGATAGCCTTGGAGTGGGAGAAAGAGACAATTGTTAAACGAAGCAGATGCGTTGAAGATGACGAAACTCTTTACTTATTTGTCGTTCTTTTGTGGAGCATAAAAACAACAATTTGTCGAACCTTTTGCCACCGTTCAGATTTGATCAGCAATCTCTCTTCCGCTCTCTCTGTCTGTATCCATTTCTCTATCCTTCTCCGTCGCTTACTGAAATTTGGTCTTCTTGTAACTTTTTGGCATCTCAGTCGGTTGATTGATTAAGAAATCATTGTGAACATGCAAAGGATAAAGTCAAGGTCAAATTGACACACACAAACAGTAAATATTCAGTGTGCCTGTTCTTGTAGCTTCCTCACCTTTTTTTTTTCCTTAACTAGCTCGCATTTCATCAAATCGCTCAACAAAAGCAAATCGAGTTCAAGAAAAAGTTTTTTAATCACAATAAGTTATAAGATTCTCTTTTGGGAATATTAAGAAAGGCATAATTTAATTCAAATAAATTACAAATTAACTGATTTTTACCTATTGCAAGTAATATTTCATATATCTTTTATATATCAAAGATATTTTGAATGGATCTGCTGTCTGAGTTTTGGTATGTAATCAATAAAAGATAATTTCTGGCGTCGTATATACCCCATTTTCTTACAATTATTAATCAAATATAAGTGGAGCAATTTTTAGCTACTAATAAAAGTTGGATAAAGTGTCTTAAGTCGCTAAGCGCCAGCAAAGAAGAGAAAAACGGAGGAAAGAAAAAAACAAAACACAGTTGGAATTGTAATGAAAGGGGAAGAAGGATGGGGGATGATGGGTAGCTGAACATAAGTATCTAATCAGACTGAGAGCGAGGGAGAACAAAAAACATCACGGAACATATGCAAAAATAATGTTTTTGTATTCTCTTTTTTTTGTGCTCTTTGTATTGTGCTTTCAATTCAGGTTTTTTTTTTTGATTATTGCTTTTGTCATATCTGTACAAATGAATAGCTGAAGTAACTGTAATTTGCAGATGCAATTATTGCAAATATTGTGAATGACTGAGACCAAAACATAATTGATAAGCGAGAGCAAAAGATGAGAAGAAACCAACTACAAATGGATCAAAGGCAATGCCGAAAAACGGAAAAAAAAAAAAAGGACAAGTTTTAAGGAATCCCAATGGGAAACTTCAGCATAAGCCTTGAAAGAAGAACTACAAAAGAACTACCCAAACAAAATACAACAATAGAAAAGTGATTAATTTTAATTTTATAACAATGTAACAAATATTGAGCTGTAGGCAAAGTTTCCATGCAACACTCCGAATTGTTCAACACAACAATTCCTAATTCAAGTTCCTCATATTATGCACTTCACAAATTTCTGTTATTTTCCTCAATTAAGGAAATTTCAGCAGTCAAAATGGAAATAATAATAATAATAATTAACAAATGTTGGACAAATGTATAAAATGTATCCACAGAAACAAAACACTAAAAAAATTCATGTTTTTTTCATGTAACTCATTAAGTTTAATATCACCTTCCAACCGATTCCTTATAAAACTCACACACACACACATACATACACAGTCAGAGACTGGTAGGCATTTAACAATGTCAAACGTTTGTTACCTCTACCTCTACCTCTCTCTCTCTGTCTAACTCGTGACCATTAAAATGTCATGCACTTGGCGCAGCTAAAATTGCAAAAAATAAGTGAGCGTGGTGGGAAGGGGTGAGAGCATAATTGGCCTGGCATTCTATTACAACACACACACACACACAAACATATTCAAAACTTGCAGCTGTTGTTGTTGTTGTATTGTACAGGGTGCAGTAAAACCACAACCGCAGCAGCAGCAGCATTGATATATTCTAATGAGTAAATGATAATAACACACACCGAGAGAGATCTGATCGAGAGCAAGAGAGAGCGAGAGAAAGACGACGTTAAGAGCAGAAGGGAATGCAAGGAGCACAGGTAGACTGCGTTTTAGTGTAGAATTTGAGCAGCCAACAACAGTTAGAAATTGCATTTCATTGCTTACCTTGAATGTTCGCTGTTCGTTGCCTTCTTGCCTTACTTGGCTTTGCCTTTGCCTTTGCTGTCGCGCTTGTCAGCTACTGCTACTTTTAAATATTTCTTAGATTTTGGTTATTTCGCAGCTGTTTGTGTTTGTTTTGTTTCTTATTTTTTGTATTTGTATTTAGCTTTTTGCTTGAAATTCACAGCTTTTCTTCACAGCTTGCATTCTATTTTTTCCATTTTCTTTTTATTCCCTTTTTTACATATACATTTTTGTTGCACTTTTGCTTTTCTTGAGCAGGAGAATCACTTTAGAATTTTATTTGTGGCACACACACACCCGAAAAAAAATTTGTGCAACTTGGCAATATTTGATTGATGGATTGAAGGCTAGTTGATCGCGTACCGCTTCCGTTTCCGCTCTAACGCTCCCGTTACCGATCTACCCGATGGATCCTGTGCGATGTGCGAAGTTTATTTTAATAATTTCTCTCTTCGATTTTCTTCTTTTTCGCGTGGAAGTCAACACACACCAACGCACACACAGGCACACACTTTTAATCGGTGTTTTAATAAATAAATAATGTTCGAAATATACAAATATGCATTCACAAACAAACAAAACCAAAGCAATAAAAAAAAGACAAAAAAAAACAAGCGAGTGGCAGAAAATAACCGGTTTACATTTACATTTACATTTGGATTTAGATTTACAAGCGTGGAGCGTTTTGGGCGACCGGCATTTGAAAATGCACCGAGTGAATTCGTTTTCGTTTCGTTCAAAAGCAACAAACAACGTTGTTCAGAATCACAATGGAATTCAATTCAATTTCAACCGCACCGTCCGTTGCACGACCGCCTGGTTCGGCTTTGTTTTTGCTTCTGTTCGTGTTCAGTTAACAGCTCGTGTTGCTGCGCCTCGTTCGCTCTGTTGCTTAGCATGTGTCGAACGCGCTGTCTCTGTTAGCGCACTGTTATGCTGTTGTCGCGCAACAGCGCTCGAGTTCGAGTTCGATGTGGAACGCATGTAGCCATGTGGATCTCAAACCAGCTCTCAAGCACAGCAAACGCATTCAAATCAAATACTTTTTACCACAAATTAACGATTTCCAATCAAAATATGTATAAATATTTTTAATGGAATATAATATCAATAAATATATATTCTAGCGCTGGCAATTGTTGTTGTTGCAATAGGAGCGAGTTCGACTTGAATGTGGGCGCCGCTTGAGCCTTAACCGGTTCGACAGGATGCAAGCAGCTGAAGAGATGCGACCGAAAGAGAGAGAGAGAGAGAGAGAGAGTTAGTTGGAGGCTGCAGAAAATGCTACCAAAACAAAAGACGAAAATGTAGCGTCAACAACAACAACAACAACAACAACAAAAACAGGCACTTTGAGGAGTTCTTCTGAAATTTTTTTATTCGGGTTTTTCGATGTGAAATAACCGGACAACAATTTATTTTTTTCTCTTTTTCTTTTTCTTTTGATTTTTTTTTTGTTGTTTTTGCTCTGCTCTAGCAGCGAAAATGGCAACGCTGCTGGAAAAACCGGTTCGCAGCCGAAAGGAATGCACAAAATACCAAAAAGCAACAACAACAAAAAGAGCAAAAAATACAGCGCAAAATGCATTTGCAATGAGCCAAACCAAAAACGGGCAGCGAACAAACAAACACACAAAAAAAAAAATAACAAACTGAAAACAAACAAAATTCAAACTGCCAGTTAAGACTGGAAGGAAGAGTGCATCCAGTGAAGGATGAGTGTGGAGACTGGAAGATGGAAGCTGGAAGCCTGCATGCAATTGTTGCTGTTGTTGTTGTTGTTGTTGTTGTTGTTGACATAAATCTGCGTGGCAAACAAAAGACTTAAGCAACGAACGTGGCGCAGCATTTTTGCTAGCCTGCAACTAGATTACTGTTACACGGCAGAGCCAAAGACAATAACGGCACAATTCAAATGGGAATTGGAATACACACACATATATATATATATATATATATATATATATATATATATATATTATAAATACTCGCATTTTAAGCTAACTGAAAATGTTGCCAAATATTTGTACAAAAAATTTAATTCTATGCAAGAAATTAATTTGCAATTGTTGATTTATTTATTTATTTATTTATTTATTTATTTATTTATTTATTTATTTATTTATTTATTTATTTCTACAACTCTACTTTTAATGGGGATCGAGTATATATATGTCAATAACTGACTTAACTAACTGATAAATAAAGTAAATAACCAATAACTAAAATTAATAATTAATTTAATTATTTATATATATTTTGTTAATTTTAATTTTCAATAATATTTGATGATTTTTCTGTTTTGGGCACTTATAATTTAATAAATAATACAAAAATGATAATAATAATTATATGTAATTACTGCAAAATTATGATTTGATTATGGACAAACGTAATTAACAAACTCAAATAATAATGTTAAAAAAAAAAAATAAATAAATGTTAATTAAGAGGCAAGAAATCTGTTGAGATTGTCAGATTTAAAAGTACTAAAAAAAATATATATAAAGAAAAAAATATAATTTGATTAAAGGCAACTAATAAAAATTGTATATAAATATTTTTACGAGCATTTATCTCATGGAGCATATCAGCTAATCGGCCATGAAAATTGCTCTTTGATTTTTTTGTTGCCAATAAACTCTGAACTTTTTTGTCTTTTGCAAAAAGTTTTGGGTTATTCATTGTTATACGGAAAAAAAACACACTCGAACAGCAAAAAAGTGACCCAAAAAAAAATGGACAATAAAAATATAAATAAATAATTTTCTTGGGTGCTACGGAAATTATGCAAAGCGCAGACAAATGCGCAAATTTGAAAAATGCCACCAGCAACAACAGCAATTACAACAGCTGCGCTGAAGCCGTACCCCTCTCCTCCCCCCCCCCCCTCCAGCCGAAAAGTGCGGGCGTTACGTGAAACTTGGCCACAAATCAACTGGCGATCAAAAGTCATTGAAAAAAAAAGCGAAACTAAACAAAAAATATATTTTAACATTTTGTTAGACCTGCAAATACCCTGAATTTTTTTTTGGAAAGCAACTCTTTTTTTTTTAATCGAATTAAAAACATTTATTTGATTTATATTTCTGAATTTTTAGTTTTTTTAATTTGGTTAATTTTGCGTTCTCAATTTAAATACATATAAAACTAAGAAATAGTTTATAGATTCAAAAATGGGAAATATCTGAAAATACGAAAACTTTAGCTAGATTTTGAATCTTGGTTCGAATAATAATGGATAATATCTGAATTTATGAATTTTAAATTTAAACAATTTTTTTGTTATTTGCTAATCGTTTTGCTAGCAGTACTATTTCAATGAATCCCCAAGCAATCGCTAAATATTAAATAATTCTCAACGAATATTGCATTATAAAAAAAAAATTTTCAGCAATTGAAATTGTTGTAAATATTAATTAGGCTCAAAAGCAATTTCTGTTTAAGATTTGTATTTTAGCAACTTAAATTGAAAGAATACAATGCAAAAGAGACAGACAATTACAAGTGTGACCAGAGCTTAAATATTAATCGATTTAGCAATGCATAAAACTAAATCGTTGCTATTAAATTTAAGACACTTTTCAACAAAAATAATTCAAACATTTTTTTCAAGCTGCTTTCAAACGATTCTTTTACTTCTTTTCTCTCTCTCGCTCTCTCTCTCTCTCTGTCTATCGCTCTCTCTTGAAAGAGAGAGTGCATTTTTTTCATTGCTTATGACAGCATTCTTAAACATTTGTTTATTGATGACTCGAATTTCTGGGCAATGAATGAACATCGCTTTGGGTTTGGCTAATAGCTGATATGCCTGCTCAGCATAATTATTCAGCTCGAGAACGTAAATGAAATATATAAAATATACGAGTAAACAAAAAAAAACCAAAAAAAAAAAACAAAACAATAACAACAACAACAAAAAAACAAAACAAAACTTGCGACCGTAAACAAATCGAAATGCGGCCGGCGCTCAAAACTTGCTAATGGGCTAACTCGGTGCGGGCGGCCCGACAAAAAAGGGCGTTGCTATTGTTGTTATTGTTGTTGTTGTTATAGTTGTTGTTGTTAAACAAATATTACTCATGGCTTGGAGCTGGCCTGCTCGGTTCTGGCCTGGTCTGGTCTGGTCTGGTCTGGCCTGACTTGTGCTGGCCTGCTCATGTTCAACAGCATTGCTAACACCCAAGTACAACAACGTGACGACGTCCAAAACGAAACCAAACCAAAACCAAGACCAAAACCAATACCAAAACCAATACCAAAACGAAACCAAACGAAACGAAATGAAACGAACCGAAAAACCGAAGGCAACCGCTCAAAAAACGCGTCGAAAACGCAGCCGTTGACTGATTGTCAGGCGACGATAATAAAATAACTTCGCTTTTTTCCATGCACTTCAACAAATAACAGAGAAAAAAATAAGAAGTCAGCATGCTGCAGTCGAGTGTGCTCGACAATTGTTAAAAATTATCTAGTTTTTTTCGGCAAAATTCCCTTTTAAAAGTTGTGCACCCAAATGTGAGCAAGTAAAAATGAGATCAATTTGAGAATATTTTTTTTTTACCATAACTTAGGTGTTTCTAAGCCGATCTTCAAGCAGTTGATCAATATTATATTAATCAGATAAATCTGTCTTTCAAATTGTGGCTTTTACTGGAAATCGAAATGCATAGATAATCGAAAAATGGAGACAGTTATCGATAAAAATACAGCAAACTTGATCTGCGAGAGCCTATATTCCAAATTTAAATTCTCTAGCTCTTATAGTCTGTGAGACCCGCATGTTCATACAGACTATATCTACTCGATTGTTCATCCTGATCAAGCATATATATATATTTTATGAGGTCGGGGAAGCTATCTTTTGCCTGTTACACACATTTGCACAAAATCCTTAATCCCCCTTTTTACCAATTTTAACAGTGTATATAAATTAAATATATTCTTAATCAGGCAACTCGTATCCCAATTAATTTAGAGAGTGTTTAAATTTGCAATAAAAGTTCTCGCTCAGCCCCCTCTATCGATAAATGCGCTCGCTTAGCGCATATCGATGCAAATCGATTTACAATAATAAGTTGAAATATGTTTTAACAGCAACGATTTATTTCTATGCATCGCGAAATCGATTAATATTTAAGTTCTGATTCCAGTTGTATTATATTGTGTTACACTGTGGCTCTCCATTCTTCAACAAGAACTTAAAAAAAAAAAAAATACAAATCTTAATCAGAAACTTCGTTTAACTCTGATTTGATTCTAGTTGGTATTTACCAAAAAAAAAATGAGTTTAGGAAAAGGCTTCAAATAATTTTTTTGGTTAGTTACATTTTTTATATGTGCAAAATTACATATCGAATATATATATATATATATAAACAATTAGGCTGGGATATCTGCCCGTCGAGCGCTCTCGACTTGGGCTTTCATATTTGTTGCTGCTTGCCACAACAGCCGGCAAAAAATGCACTATTGCAGCCTGCTTGCCAGCTGTATTGTAGAAGGTGCACAAGCGGCCAGTATGTGGCATAGTTTTTGTTGTCATTGTTGTTGTTGTTGTTGCTGTTAGTGAAACGTGCAACAGCGCGGCGCATTCCTTTTGTCAAGCGACTCCGACTCTGACTTGCGCTCAGCGATCTTTAGAATGTCAGCAACGCAGCTTTTTATACAGATACATATATATATATATATATATATATATTATATAGGTATATATGTGTATATATATATGTATCTATATATAGACATATAATTCATTTTTATCTTTTACTTATTACTGCTGCCTCATTTCTCAGTTGAGTTTGCGCATGCGCAAAATGTTTCAACTTTAGTTCCAATCATCAACATCAACATCATCATCATCATCATCAACATCATCATCATCATCATCATCATCATCGCCATCATCATCATAATTATTATCAACACTGCAAATGTATTATAATCATATTATTTATGATTGTATTTGTTGCCAGACTTGGAGACAGACACATTGCCACGTCTCGACGTAATTGCTGCCGCTGCCGTTGCCGCTGCTGTTGTTTGGGGCATCTTTGCATCGTGCTGCATTTACCACACTTCAACACACAATAAAAGCAGCAGCAGCAGCAGCAGCGGCAGCAACAACAACAACAATAAGAGCAGCATGTGTTTTTGCCATTTTCAAGGGCACTTTGCTCAACTGCCACAGGCGATGCCACAGTTGTGCCACAGTGTAGCAAGTTTCTGAAAACAGTCATTGTTCTCATGTTAAAAATTACAACAAAAAAATAAAATACTTATTATCAGTGCTTTAATATTAATTTATAGGTTTATTAATTAATTAATTAAATAATTGCCTTAACAAAAATTTATGTATAAAAATTTGTTAAACTTATTTGTATATAAAAATTAATTAAATCAGTGCTATTTTTTTTTTCAATAACTAAAACTAAATTTCTGCCAAGCCAAATCAGTTCTGTTTTTATTTTTAATATTTTTCAATAACTTTAATAGTTTAAAATATGCAAAAACATAATTTATAAAAAATATTTACATGATCAAATTAAAGAATAAATATCATATATTTATTAATATCAACAAAATTTCAATTATCTTTTAACTTAAAAAAAAAATTAAATAACACATTTATAATATATAAATAATTGCTAAATTTGTTAAATTTGATATTAGTTGCTGATTATTTGAATTTGCAACCAGTGTGCGAAGCAATGATTTTGAATGCTAAATCGCTTATCGGCCAAGTGCCATGATTCATTTGCCAACTGCTTTGACTTTGACTGTTTTTTGATTTGCCAACAATGGCAACAATTGGCCCAAATCACAATCACATTTACAGTCAAAAAAAATCACAGCAATGCAAATCGAGTCAGAGACGCGTTCAAATTTATTTGAGTTGCACTTTCGAAACTATGAAAATGAATACTAAATGTGAATGTCTGTCGAAGTGAATAAAAATATAAATATATATATAAAAAAATAAATATATATATATATATATACATATTGATTTATTTGATTTAATACAAATATATCAAAAGCTACATTTTGCTAAGTTCCAACTTTGCAAACGTTGCATGAAAAAAGTCAGCAGCACTGAACGGGAATGCTGCCATCAGGGGCAGGGGCAGGGGCAGGTGGGGTGTGTTGGATTTTTGATATATGCAGAGGGATAACAGTTATTGTTATGCAAATATTTCTGAGCGATAACAAACATTCCACGACAATTTGCGATCGAGGAGTTGCCCAGCAAGATCGGTGGCAAGCAAACAGCTGCAAAAGGGGGCAAGCAAAAAATAAAAAGAAAGAAAAAAAAAGACGCAAGTAGGAATGTGCCCTAGTCGAGCAGACACCCTGCACCCAAGTCTATATCTATCCATATATCTATAAACTGACGAATCAGAAAAAAAAACCCAGATATAAAATGCAAATTAAAATATACTTTTTTTTCTAAATACTTTAAGAATGTATTCAAGTTGTTCTTCTTTGACTATAATGGCGATAATTCGAAATGATGAATCGCTGATTTATGATTCATTTGGCAGCTGCTTTGGCTTTGTGAGTTTCAATTGGGTTTTAACAAAAATAAACTTCTAATTATAATTAAAGCAGCTGTTAAACGGCTTTAATTGGCCAATATTATTGCTGTTCAAATTAAAAATGATTAAACATATTTTGGCTGGTCATAAAATATTGAATAATAAAAGTTAAATATTAGATATATTTTACATTTAATTTAATAACATAAAATATGAAATAAGAAAAGAAAAATATTGAAAATTGTTAATTACAACTCCAACTAATAATTGTATAATTAAAATAAATAATATTTGTAGCATAAATTAAGCCGATTGCAGTGTTAATTTTTGTTTTTCTGCATTGAACTAAATATGAATATTAATCAATTATTTAGGTATTAGTTTGTATTAAAATTGTACAACTTATTTTTTGTGATCAAGACTTAATTATTTGTTCGCTTTTGTTCAGTGTATTCAGGTATTAAAGTTGAGCAATTGGCTTCGCTTTGTGCACAATTCATTTCATAGCCGCACAGATTGAAGGCCAGACCCAGATGCACAGATAACGCTCCAAAAACTCCAAAACTCCAAACACCAAACACCGACACTGGCCACGTCTCCAGTTTCGACTGGGCAACGGGCAACTGGGAATTGGTGGCCGAGTGGCCAACTGGCCAACTGGCTGCTCTTTGGCCATGGTCAAATCTTGCTGATGGCATCACGCTGTTCACAGCAGTTTGCATTGCTCAGCCAACAAATACTTACACATATACAAAGACATATACAAATACATTTACAAATAGTTATCCGTCTAAACAAAAAACAAAAAAAAAACACAATCAATTCGAAAAGCGTTTGAAGCCAGCGTCAACTTTTGTAAAATTTATTTGAATTTGCCCCAAGTCAAAGTTGAATTCGAATCAAACCAGCAAAAGCAAATGCAACAATTTCAACTTCATAGACACAATCTCAGAATGAATGAATGCAACATGCAATGCCCCTTTCTCTTCCTCTTATTCTTCCTCTATTCTTATTATTATTTTCCGTATTTTAAAAGCCAAAGTTTTTTTTTTGTTCTTTTCTTTCGTTTTATTTTATGTGTCATATGTAAAATTATCAGTTTTATATTGAGTATGTGAATGAGTTGTAGGGAAAGAAAAAAATTATATATAATAAATAAATGTACTAAAAATATAAATTCCATCTGATCTACCATTAAAGATCTAATATCTATCTATAGAACTTGTTTTTAATGAGCACTTCGTTTTTAAAAATTTATAAATCGAAAATTTCTTTAAATTAGAAATTATTTTATTATCTTTAAATGTTTCTAAAACATGTATTTAACGATAAAAAAAACAAACTTAAAAACTTTATTACAAAATAAAGTCTTAGAGTTTGAATTTAATGTTTGTTATCGAAAAGTTTTTAAGCTTAGTTATTTTTATATAATTAATTATAATAAGGCGTTTAAATTTGGTTTTTTTTTTTGTTTAGATTTGGTATATTTATTCTAAATTTTAATTTATCTTTAATAATAATATAATAATTAACTGCAAAACGAATTTAGATTTTATTTCGAATTTTTTTACCTGAAATAAATTTTTCTTAGAATTGTAATGGCAGATGCAACCATTAAAAACTAAAGTAAAAATTTGTAAGAGGAAAACATAAATATCACTATTAAAATATCTATCTATAAAAAAAAACATATATATATATATATATATATATATATATATATAATAAATGATAAAGTATAATAATATATAATGATATATTTTTTATAAGCTTTACAACTTAAAACTTAAACTGAACATTTTATTAAAACAATAGTTTTGATTTGGAGGCAACACACATTTGTTGCAACTACCAAATTTGGAGTGTGTTGCATTGCTTTCGATGGTGCATTATTTGCCTGAGGCTGCTTTGTCTGTTTTTGGCATAAAAGAAAGATTGCTTTGTGGTGCGATTCGTTCAGCTACCTGTTGATTAGCTGTTGCTGCCACATGTTTGGGGCACATCACAGGACAACTGAGCACACATCTGAGTTGGTGTTGCACTTGTGCTGCCCATTTCCGTTGCACTGACAGACTAAACGATCTGTGAATGTGGCAACGACTAAGCGAAGCAGCAAGCGGCCAACGCCCAGTCATTCACTGAGTGTATCAGTGTGTGTGTGTGTGTGTGTGTGTGTGTGTGTGTGTGAATATACTCACTTATTCACGTTCCAGTCTAAGCATGCATGTACAAGCATAATAATTATTTATAAATTCAAATTTTCGAGCACTGACTCTTGTATTTGACTTCGTCGTGTGCTGCAGACACGTTCACACCAGCAACACCAGCAACAACAACAACAACAACACTAACAACAACACTAACAACAACAGCAACATGAGTTTGTTGTTTCAATTATCCGACTGAGTTTTAATGTTTCTGTGAGTTACACATTCATTGCTTTGACTCACACTGGTTTTAGTGCCATTCACCAAACTTTGACTCACAGCCATTTTGGTGGCACTTGTTCCGCCACATTAGCTAAAAAAAAAAATTCCACACACACACACAAGCACACACACACACACTCGCTGTTTAAACGTTTAGCGATATTCGCACAATTATCCAACAATCAAAAGAGTTGTCCAAATTAAGCAATTTTCAACCAGTGAATAAATAATTACTATTTTTGTAAATACAGCATAAAAATGACTGAATAACAGCTACCCTGTAACCCTGTAAAAAAAAGTCAACTTATTGTTTTTATGTGCTTCTCTTAAATACAAACCAATAAAAGAAGACAACAAAAGTTTTAATTAAAAAAAATTTTTATTTAATTAAAAAAAATAATTCAGTCAAAACTCGCAAACTGTTTATACACTGTCAAAACAAACTTGTTACTTATATTAAATAGAAATTAGTTTAAACAAAATAAAAAAATTTCAGAGCTTTTTCCTGAAATATGTAACAATAATAATTTATTTATTTAAACATTGAAAATATTAGAAAGTTATTAAATTTATATAACTTATAATTTACAATATATTTATGTGTTTACCATAATTACAATAAAATATTTTTTTAGTCTATTAGTTATAGAAAGTGTTCTTGTTTTAAGTATAACTTTTAACGAAATATTTATTACAGAAATGTCTAAAATTAATGGACTTAAAATTAAGTCTTGAGTATTAATAAAACTTGCTTTAATATTAATCCTAAATTACTTTTAAACAAACTTATTGCTTATATTCAAATGAGATTAACTAAACTAGATTAATTAAACTATTAAAACTAATTTCAAATTAATTTAATTTAAATTTAAAATATTAGAAATAATTAACTAAACTATTGAAACTAATTTCAAATTAATTTAATTTAAATTTAAAGTATTAGAAATTGATTTAAATGTTATTTATGTTATTTTTTATATTTTGGAAAAATATCTAAAATTTATAGATTTCAAATAAATTTTTGTACACATATGAAAACTGAGTAAAAATAAAACTTGTTTTAATATTAATTTTAACTTAAATTTAGTTTTCTATGATTAAGTTGCAAAGGATGTAATATCTGATATATGTGCAACATATACAATGTGTGTTATGGGGGCAGCCCACACAGTTAGCCCTGCCACCAAAATATATATGTGTTTGTGTGTGTGTGTGTGTGTGTGTGTGATTAGGCCGTGCCCACAGACGTCCTATTAACCGCCTACAGCTTGGCTGAGAGTGGCTGTGACTGTGGCTGTGGCATGTCTCTGGTGGCAGTTTGTCGTGGCTGCCGCTGTCAATTAAGTCAAATATGATCGAGTGTGCGGCATCATAAATCTCATACAACTGTCAAATTTAGACAACTGCAGCAACTGCAACTGCAACTGCAACAACTGCAACAACTGCAACAACGGCAACAACTGCAAACTGCAACTACGATACCCAACTATGGGCACAATCTGCCTGCCACGACGTGTTGCACGGTTATGGGAGTTACGCTTTTTGTGGCAGCGGGAGAGGGGCGGGAGTACAGCTGGAGGCATGTAGGTGCAACAGCATAAGCAACTGCCGCATTTGGCTGCAATTAAGCGGCGCTCGGGCAATAGGCATAATCAGCCAGCTGCCTGAATGTGGCAGGTAACCAGACACACGATGCCGTAACTATATCTAATCGGTGAGTGCAACATTGAGTCTCGAGTCTCGAGTCTCGTTGAACCCATTTGAAATGCAATTGAATTCTGGTTCACATCAACAGTTCGCTTCACAAATTATACATTTTTGTCACAAAATTGAAAAAAAAAAAAATATATATATATATATATTAAGGCTTATTCTCCAGATTTATTTCAAATCTAGTTTAAATATCAGTTTATATATATAAGCTAATTTATATATATATAAATATTTCAGGCTCAAATAAAAAATATAAAACAAGCGTTGAAAAATTATTAAGATTCGTTTGAAATAGAGTTATTATTAACAATTATAATTATTATTTATTACTATTTATTATTGTTGAACAGTTTTTTTCTTATACGAATTGCTCTTGAATTCAAAATATATTTTTATTTACTTTAAAATGTTTTTCTATAAAATAAAACTGTTTCTAAAAAGGCGCTTTACAAGTTTTATATATTTTACTTATGCCTATTATATTATATATATATAACTATACTGTACTACATTATTTATCTAATGCATAAGATTGTAAGATAGATATTGATTATAAGGACATCGTAACATTTTTATAGTTGTGGGTTTTTCGCATTTCGATACGAAATTGCTGGCAATTCATGTTGAAGCTGCTGGAAATAATGTGCGACAAAGTCTGGCAAATATTCTTATCTAGTCTCCGATATGGCAAGCCCTTTGCCAAATAGCATGCAGTTAGTAGTTATGCCAACAGATTAAGATGAGTGACTAACTTAAGGCGGCAGGCTGACTGACTAACTGCCCAAGTTTAATACTCTTTCAATGAAGTCTTCAAATGTTCAGATATATTCAATTGGTTGTGGTTAAATAAATAAAAAATAAATAATAATAAAATTAAAATAATAATAATTATATATATAATAAAATGATAAAAATAATAATTATGGAAATAATAATAAGAGAAATAATAAGAATAGAATTTATAATAATAATAAGAATAATAATTATACTAACAATAATTAGAATATTATGAAAATTTATAATAATAATAAGAATAATAATTATACTAACAATAATTAGAATATTATGAAAGTTAATAATATTAAGAATACAAAATTATTATTAATAAAAGCTATAATAATAAGAATAATAAGAATAGTAAAAATAAATAATAAGAATTTTATTATTTATAATAATAATAAATATTATAAGAAAAATAATTATTTTAACAATAATTAGAATAATATGAAATTTTATAGAAATAAAAAAAAAATATTTTTAATAGAAGTTATAATTATAAAAATAATAAGAATAGTAAGAAAAATAATATGAATATTATTTATAATAATAATCATTAGGATAACATGAATAATTTCAATAATATTAAACAGAAAAAGATAAATAAAAAAAATTATAATAATACGAGTAATAATATTAATAAGAATACCTACAATAATATAAATAATAATAATATAATATGCCAATGTCCGACAAGCTGTTAAAATTGACTAGCTGAAAAATCGATAACAATCGATAATTGCAAATTGTTGTTAGTAAAACCAAAAACAGCTAACTTTAAAATTAGTTTTCTGTTAACAGCAACAACATTTTGGCTATCTACAAACTAAGTTGCAAAGCCATGTTTTTTAGACTAAGCTTGCCACAAATATAAGCTGTAATCAGCTGAGTATTGAGCAGTCGGCTATGCCCAACGCTCTCACTTTTGTTTTTTTTTTTTGTTATTTTTTTGTCAACGCTCAATTACACAGCAGTCGCGTCGCTCTTTCTCTCTCTCTTTCTACCTTTCTCTGTCTGCCACCCGCTCTTTGTCTCTGTCTGAGACTGTGTCTTTGGCAGCCGACTAAAAAAAAAACAGAAGTCGCATTAGTCGCTGGAGTCTGGATGCGATTCAGTTGCGTCTGCTTTGCTCAGTTTGTGTCACAATAAGATGTGTGTATATGTGTGGGTGTGTGTGTGGGTGTGTGCTGGTATGTGTGTTTAATTTGAACAGCATTTATGCGCCACATTCAACATTATCAGCATTTATTTTTCTTGGTTTTTATTTCGCTATTTTCCAGTGTCATTTCATAGCCGGCGCAGCCACAGTTAAACAGAGAGTTGGAGTCAGCGTCGCAGTCGGCAGTCAGCAGACAGCGTCGCAGTCGCAGTCGGCAGTCAGCAGTCAGCAGTCGGCAGTCGCAGTCGGCAGTCAGCGTCGCAGTCGCAGTCAGCGTGCACATTGAAGTCGCATTTAGAGTCGTCAATGTTGTTGTTGCTGTTGTTGTTGCTGTTGTTGTTGCTGTTGTCGCCGTCAACGCTGATAACAATGTTGATGATGAAAGCCATTGATGCGAGCTTTGAGCTGCGATGATGACGCTGAAGCTGTTGTCGCCGTCGCCGTCGCGTGTGCATGTGTGTGTGTGTGTGTGAATTCCCCACACATGAACAGCTTCATATAAAACATATAAAGTTGCGCTTTATCAACAATGTGTCCAATTTATGGGACGCTGGTCTACGGCTGCGTCTCTGCCTTTAGCTGGCTGCCACTTTGCAGGCAGCGTATTTATTTGTTTTCGTTTTTTTTTTTTTCTCTCTTCTTCTTCTTTTTTACACGCTTTTTTTTTATTATTTTTATTGCTTGGCGCGGACGCACTTAGGCAAAGTGCAGTCAACCCGCTGTGGCCCACACCATTGTAGGACCAACCCGCCCGCCCCCTCTTTCCACATGCCCCATGGCCCATGCCACAACATAACCATCATCACCGCTTCATTTGTCACGTGCACACTGCGACCCAAAAAGATAACAACAACAAGACAAGCAACAACTGCAACAACAACAACAACAACAACAACAATAGCAACAACAATGATTTCATCGTAATTGATTTCAATGCACACCAACTGACAAGCACTTCGCACCTTTCAGATGTGTTGCATGCGAATGTGGCACTTGCAATCGTCATTTGTACAACGCTACAATGATGCAACAATGAATCATTCACACACACACAAACACACACAAACACATACACACATAATTCGCCATTTTGTAATAAGCTTAACTTAACCAAAGTGCTTACATACAAATATTAATTAATTAATCTAAAAAAGAGTTAAAATAAATATTATTTTATTTTTTCATATTTTTACCAAAATTACATTGTTTTTTTTTTTCTTTTCTTAAATTAGTAAAGTGCGCTTTTTAAGTATGATTTAAGTACTATTTTTAAGGAGAAAAACTATTTTTTTTAATTTAATTCATAAAAAAAAAGTGCTTAGAAAAGTTGTTTGCTCCAAAGTACAAACAACTTTCGATAAACTTCAGAAAATCAGTTATGATTCAAAAATGTAATATTTGTATTTAATTTGAGTGCATTTTTTTTATGTTGGCCTACTTCAGATCTTGGCTCGTTCTGTATTTTAACTGAAGTCTCAAATGGGTATAATCTGCCGCAATTGCTTTCATTTTGTAAAACTCAAATTATCTTTAAGCCCACTTCAACATTTAAGCCAATTTGAGTGAAAAAAACCATCATTAAACTTGTATATTCAATATTAAAACTCTTTTCACACCGAGCACTCATTATTATTTTTTTTTGTTTTTTTTTTGTAGTTTGAGTTTCATTCACATATTGACAGAGTTTAACACTTTAATCAAGTTTTCAAACAGCTGCGAAATGGCTTAAAGCGAATGTAATTAATCACATTTTGAACATGTTTTTTGAATGTTTGTATTCACATTGCACATTATTCATATTCATGTTTCTCATATTTCTTATTTGGCTCAATAAGCTGACCAAATTCTTTAGGCATTAATCCCTTTATTTTTTTGGCATTTATTTAATTGGTAAATTTGTGCCACAAACACACGTTTTTTTATTTTTTATTAATATACAGTTAAATCCATTTATCTGCCACAGTTTTAAATACTCTAAAAAAAAAACTAAGGAATTATATATTTGAATTTTTTACAGCATTTTATTAAATACTTACAGATTGATAAATATTTGATGGGGCATATTTATTGATTGACATATTTTTCAAAATTCTAATTTACATGTTTTGTTTAAAAATGTCATTTTTTTTAACATTCTTTTGGCATGATAAATTTGATATATGTATGTAGCTCAGTTGCACAGGGTATGTGCTAGTCGGGCAGACACTTCAAAAGCGCACTTCGCATTTTGTGTGTTTTTATTTTCAGATTTTTTGTGACTTTTTTTTTTTTGGTGTCTGTTAAGTGTTTCACGCGTTTTTTTGGTGGCTGTGACGCTGCCCCCCATTTGCCAAAGCAGCTCACCCCGTTGCAGGGCTTTTGCCCCCCCCCCCCCCACCCCCTCTTTGTTGCTCCCATCAACAGCAGTCCAGTCTACATTGGCTGTGTGTGTGCCTTGTGTGTTGCATGTTGCATGTTGCTGTTGTTTCCTTCTGGTTTGTCTGCAGGCGTTTTGCCGCTTGATAGATTGCAGCTGGTCTCTGCTCTCTCTCTCACTCACTCTCCCTCTCTTTTTGTCTCTCTGTGTATCTCTCTCAGGGATCGCTTTGCGTCCGCATGCAAAAACATTCAACGAGCTGCTTTTTTTTTTTTTTTTGGTATCTTTTTGTACATATTTATGTAAGCGCTTCTCAACAATATTTCATGTGTGTGCGTGTGTGTGTATGTGTGTGTGGTGTGTGTGTGTTGTACAAAAATTGCCCAGCTAATGGCTATTAAGGCAGCAAACCAACATCGACTCCAGAGTCCGTGTCCGACTCGTAAGTCGCATTGCATCGAAATGCGTTTTTTTTTTTGTTGTTGATTTTTTTTTTTTTTTAATATTCTTTTCCAGCCAAATTGTATTTTGTCGCTTTGCTCGCTTGCATTTACAGTTTTTGGGCTAATTTATTATGTGTATGTTGTGTGTGTGTGTGTGTAGGTGGTGGGGGGGTATCGTTGCTCGCTACTTGTTCTCCACGCAATATATTTGCAGGCGGGCTCATCTGTCAAACGAGCTGTCAAATTATTAAGCGCTGCCAGACATGTGAAATATGTTCGGTAAGGAGCCAGGCTTAGCCACACACACACACACACACACACACAGACACACATGAGTGTGTGTAGAGAAATGCAAGCTTTTAAGATTGATCACCATTAGCGTCTTTGTTGTTCCAACTACTTGCTTCACCCACCATGCAACCCCTCCTGCACTCTTTTCATTCTTTCTTCGCTGCACTTCAGTTTTCAGGGGCAGCACAGCAATTCGTCACTCTCATTCACAGAGGGTGTTAGGATGGGGAGAGGGGTGGGGTGCGATGCGACGCGAAGCGTGTTGACTGTGGCAAGGGTGTAGGTGTTTGCTGCCATGCTGCACGTTAAATGTTAAATATTTGCTGCCCGCTTGGCCACTTGACCAACTTCTCGCTGCATTTAATTATTTTGTATTTTTGTATTTCTCTTCTTTTTTTGTTGTATTTTTTCTCCTTCTTTTTTTTTTGTATTTTTTCTCCTTCTTTTTTTTGTATTTTTCTTCTTTTTTTTGAGTTTATTCTTCTTTTTTCCACGCATTGAACGCTTCAAGTAATTCATCAGCTACGCATTTTCATTGTTTAGTTTTTCAGCCCGCTGACGCATGACAACTCGCTGCGGATGTGCGAATGCGGATGTGGATGCGGATGTGAATGTGGATGTGTGGAACATGCATTCGCCTCGATTTGCCTAATTGGTAAAAAGTGTTTTACCAGCAATGCTCGCGGCAACTTTGCGCCACAAAGCGAAACTGCAAAAGCAACGAGAAAATGTAATCTTTTATTGTTTTGCATCAAGTGGCATGCAACTCGTATGCTGCTGCGGCACTCAAAGTGCACTATTTTTAGACAAGTGCTATACAAAATTACCATGCAACGCACATGATTAGCTTAGTTGGTTTCGTGTCAAAAAGTTGCACAAATTTTATATTGCTTGAGGCATGCATTATTAAGTAGGCGCGGCGAGGCGAGGCGAGGCGGGGTGTTGCAAGGCGTGGCGTGGCGAGGAGAGGCAAACACACATCGAAGATTGCAGACTCTGCACTAATTAGAATTTATTCGAAGCGATTACACCAACTTTGCCGACTCTCCAATCGTTTGTCACATCGTCATAAAAAGCATAAATAAAAACAAATTTGTTTACAAAGTAAAACTTACAGTAAAAGTCAATATTTATTTTTTTTGTATAAATTAACTTTAACACCTTTTTATAGGGTATTTAAATAGCCATGTCTGTATGTCTCTGTCTCTGTCTGTCTCTCTCTGTCTCTTTCTGTCTCTTTCTTCGCAAACCTGTCCCTCAATTTGATCTTGCTGAAACTTTACATGGATCAGGTTCTTGTTAAAAATAAATAGTTTGTTCAGCAAATTATCCTAAACAAAACCACAGATTTTAATAAATATTTGCAACTATATCAAATAGCATTCATAGAAAAAAAAAATTGCTCAAAAAAGTGGAAATTATGCTTCTTTTTTGTTGACTTTAAAAATATGCCAAAACAAAGAGAAACAAAATAAAATTCAACTTTATTTCAACGAAATCTCAAAACAATTTTTTTTAATTATTATTTTAATGGATTTCTGAAAACTAATTTAATAAAGAGAAAAATGTGAGTGAAAATAATTGTTGCATTCCCCAAAAAAAAACATCGCATTTTGTTTGTGTTTAATTAAAAATGAAACTCCCACTATTTAAGACGGAAAGGTTTTTTTGGTGTGTGTGTGTAGGGGGAGGGGAAGTGAGGGGTAAGAATCACATTTGCGTTGTGTCATCGTTGCGATAGAAAAGTTACATTTCGCTCTTCGTTTTGTTTAACGACTCTAAATTCTTATCACACTTGGCGCTGTCCTCAATCAAAGGCGGCGGACATGGTTCGACTTGCGTGGGTTTCACTGTCTGTTAATATTTTCCCCCTTCCCCCCCTCCTTACCACTTTTATCTTGTCGTGGTGCGTGTGAAGTTTTTAATTTTTCAACTTTAATTTAGACAATTCTTCTATTTCGCACGCCGGCGCACAGGCGTCGAAGCGTGTCGCCTCCAACACTGAGTCTACAAAAAAATAAAAGAAAAAAAAAACGTAAAAAAAAGGAGAACATGAAATAATGAAAAAACAACAATAAATAGTTGTTAGTTGACCAAACGACAACGACAACAACAACCACTAAAATGAAAACCACAAAATGTCAGCGCAGAAATCAACAAAGTGTCAGACACGGCCAGCATAATGAGCCCTAATGGCAGCACCTGGCAACTGGGCAACCTGGCAACTGGACAAGCTGGCACCCAGGAAGCAGACACTGCTCTACACTGGCCACAGGATTGCAATCGAAATGGCGCACTAAATTGAAGGTGTCAGCAGGCTGATCCTCAGCCATCTACGTTGCCAAGTGCTCAGAATTGGCATGACTACACAAAAAAACACATACGCACACACACGCACACACACACACACACACACGCACACACACACACACAACACACACGCCAGCCAGATTCAAACAACTGCTGCCTGGCCAAACCAAGGCAATTTGCTGTAAGGCGTGGCTGCAATTTGGCCAAGATGTGCAGGTAGCATGCAGCAGCATGTAGCATGCATCAAAGCAAGCAGAAGCTGCACACAGCTCCAATTGAAGCTCAAGTTTTCAAGTGGCCAGAGGCACGTGGCCAACAGCGCGGGGTCATTGCCTGGCGCATCCACAGAAGTTAGCCAACTGGCCAGTTGACCAGTTAGCCAGTTGACCATTTAGCCAGTCAATCTAAACTTAAAAAAGTTGCAACTAACCAAGTAGTAATGTTGAAGCATTAATTATAATTAATATAATTAATATAAATAATATATCTATTTTTCCATAAGCGCAAAATAAATCGTATCACGAAGTTTAGGCAATATATATATATATTTATATTCATTCATAGACAATCAATATTTTTATTAAAATATAGTTTATGACAACTTCTGTCCATAAACAAAAATTAAAAATTAAAAAGAAATTTTAATTAAATTTTTAGGCACTTTGTTCAAGCTGAAAAGTTTTTGCTTTTAGAAACTCACAAATTGAAAAAAAAAAAAAAAATATAATAAAAAAATAAACATCATATTTGGAATATATAAATAGTAAAATATGAATTTTTTATAGAACAATAATTTCTGATTTTTTTTATTAATTTAGCCGTTAAGAATTATGCGTATTTGGATTAAATACAAATATTTTAGTAATTATTTTGGGGCGAACTTCAAAATCGCAAAACTATATTTAGAAATGATATTTAATATTTTTTTTATTGAGCACACATGATGTCAAGTTACTAATGATTTACCGATCGGCTGTAAGCAGCTTTTTTTTTTGTAATACAATTTTTACTGTTGCTATGTGGCAACAAATATCGTCATTGTTGCACTCACAGATACAGATACAAATAGTATATCAAAGATGCTGTGCGCAGGAAATCGAAGCTTACCAAAGCCAGAAAAAGACGCAGCAGCAGCAACAACAGCGACAACAACAGCATCAAAAACAACAACAACAACTGCATGCAACTTACAACAATGCAGACAGCCACAACGATTTAAGTTCGAAAATGAAACCCAAAACTCGTTGCGCATTTTTGTTGGCAGCTCCGTTGCCAGTCTGTTTCATATCAGCTTTTTGTTTCAATACTCTAACCAAATTCAGCGGATGCACTGCATAAGTCAATCGTTTTGTTATTAAAGAGTACAACTTGTCTACTCGCATTATGCATTTATTTTCATATTAAATATAAATAAATATTATCACAAATTTATTTATTTAATTTAATTCAATTTTTTTCTTTTTTTCACATCATATTAGATATATATACAAATAATATATAAATTTATTTACGGAAAAACAAAACTTTTATTTTTGTTAAAAATGTATATAACAATTTTAATTTGGTTTCTTTTTATTGTAAGAATGTTCAGACATTTTAAAAATGATTAATTATATAAAAAATATATAAATCTAACAAGAAAACATAATAATAAATAATATAAAAATATATACAAATCTTAGTTTCCTTTCTTTTTATTGTAAAAATGTGCATGCATTTTGGAAATTATAAATTATATACAAAAATTTAAGTGTTAAGGTTAAATATTAATAAGAAAGAATAAATAAATAATAAATATTATTAAACTTAAAGATTTTGGTTTGCCAGTTTTTATTCAATTTATAATAAATAATTAAAAATAAATTTATAAAACAAGTCTGCTTTTTTAGCATATTGTTTGTAAAGTTTTGTTAACATACGAGTAATTATGGCTAAGAGAAAAATTGAATTAATTTTAATCAATTTTGGCCAATCAAAGCAAAATGAGTAAAAAAAAATTGCGATTGTTAATAAGTTGTTATTGCTACTGTTTATTTGCTTATTAAATTGTTACCTTTACGTTTTATTATAATATATTTAATTCATATTTTTTAGGGTATTTGTTATTCGTTGAGTTGTGCGAGCCAGTTGCTGTTGCTGTTGCTGTTGCTGTTGGGCTGTCAAACTTGGAAAGACCGTCTGAGTGGCTTCCTGGATCTGTGCTGGCATCGTATGACTCTCTCTCTCTCTCTCGCTCTCATTTTCCCTTTCTCTCTCTCTTTCACTGTTTGTCTCTCACTCTCTCACAGACGGTCTCCGTCTATCTGTTTGCCCTGGTCTCCGTCTCTGGCTGTCTCGACCTGACTGGGCTTGCAGAGGAGCTGCTGCTGCTGCTGTTGTTGCTGCTGTTGTTGCTGCTGCTGCTGTTGTTGCTGTTGCTGCTGTTGCTGCTGCTGCTATCTGCCTGTAGATTTATTGTGTGAATTGGCATTGACAAAGTGCATTTATTGGCGCTCGTTGCTTTTTATAATGTGTTTTGATAACAATTCCATTAAAGTGAAGAAGTTTATAATAATTTGAGCAGTCGAGGCAGCACTCAGACCTCATTGGTTAACACACACACACACACATATATATATATATATATATATTTATATTTATTGGTTGTTGCTGTTCAGTTTCATTTGCTTCGGCGCATTCTGATGCCAAACTTGCAACTGCATTGATTTTTCGATTTAATTGATTGTTGTCAGTCAATCACATTGTTAATGCACATGCCCAGAATACAGCTACACAACAAACAACTTTTTGTGTGTGTGTGTATATGTGTGTGTGTGTGTGTGTATAAAAGTGTGTGTGTGCTTTATTGCATTCAATTTGCTGTTGTTTGTCAATTAGTCGCTGCCTCTTGATGCTTGCTCCCTTTGCCCCTATGTGGGCGGGTGTTGTTGTTGTTGTGGTTGTTGCTGTTGTTGTGTGTGTTGTTGTTGTAGTTGTTGCTGTTGCCATTTCAGTTGCTGTTGCTTGTTACTGTGCGTGCCAAGCGAACGGCCAAAGTTTTAATTGGCTGCATTATTTATTGTTTTTCACTTCAGCGAACTGCCATTGGCGACCACTGCCCAACATTTTCAAACTTATAACTTAATACACACACACACACACACACACAACACACACACACAACACGCACACACACCACACAACACACACACACACACAACTGCAACTGTCCACCGCACTGCATCCACTCGTCTCTCATGCAATGTTAGCTGTATTTCAAAAATTACATTTGATATTTACACTTAAATAACCGACATGTGTAAATTGTGTAAGCCTTCAAAAACTTGGTCAAATTACAAGCTAACAATTCAATGTGGCACAGCTAGAAAGAGACAGACATACAGACAAAAACAGTGCAACACTTTCTCCACAAAGTCATTAAGGCCAACAAATAAAAACATCAAATTTATCACAGCCACAAAATTATATGAATTTTTTTTTTTGTATTTGGCTTGATTAATCGTTAGCCAACCAAAAGACTATAAAATGACAATATTGAAAATCATATTAAATTTGAAAATCTCAAATATTCTCATTTCGAGTGAAAGCTTTATGCTCAGAATAAATATTTTTAGTTTATTTAGCTATTTTTTTTATAATTTTTACTAAATGTAACCAAATTGCTATTTAAGTTAGCAATAAATAACGAACACAGTTGAAATAGAATTCCCCAAATGGATACCCTAAAGTGAAGAATTCTTCCTTGTCTTTATAGAGTATTCAATGCATCTTTAGCTACAATAATCTGTAGAAATTGACGTAAACAAAAAACTTAATTTACACAAATTGATTTTATAAACAAACTAAAGCTTAATAAATGTCATAAATGTGTGGCAAAATGTCAACTCAATTTGTATATTGAAGAGACTTTGCAGTCAATGAAATGGAGATTATTATTTTGTGCATACAAATACACATATATATGTAAATATAGATATATATATATATATATATATGTATGTAAATATATATTTATCTGCTTTCCATCAGCTGTCTGAGACAGCTGTAAATGTAAGTTGAAAATCAACTTAATAAAACATTTCAGCAAATTTGAAATCATTTTTCACATAAATCTTCAGGCATTAACACACAAACTGACAGCTTTTGTCATCTGGAGTTATTTCTTTTTCTCACATCTAAATTAAAAGTCTCTTCAAATGCATAATCTTAATTTGTATACTCTATAAATGTGTAGAAAGGGTTGCATGTAAATGCATTTAAGAAAGCATCTTCAAATGAACAGACACGATATATATAAAATTTTGATCAGTTTAGGTTTATTTTTTATTTATCCAATATCTGTTCTATTTTATTTATTTTTATTTTTTATTTATTATTTTTTTATTTTTATTTATTTTAACTTGCTTATAACTTAAAACATCATCCATTTGTCAGCTGTAAGTCGGGAAACCTCTGAAAACTTTATAGCTGAATTGAATAGGAAAATAAATTGAAGAAACAAAACATTTGTTTGTATACACAAATATATATATATATATATATATATATATTTATGAGTATATATTGTCACTAAAAAAAATATACAAATATTGGGCATAGGTTCTTAGGAAATGGAGTACTGAAATCAATTGTTTATTTGTCAGCTGGTTCTTTATTTTTAGATGGTTAATAATTTGATAATTCTGCAATAATTAAATTTCAAATAACGTTAAGCTAATTTTGCTGACCAAATATATCAATTACTGTGTAATGCTCTAGATTTGCCACAATTGTTAATTAACTCAAAAACGGCTTTTTGAGACTTAATAATAATAAATAATAATAGAGTTATAATATTAGTTATTAAACTCAAAGACAGCTTTTTGAGACTTAATAATAATAAATAATAATAGAGTTATAATATAAGTTATAAAAACTAATCTATTAATAAACATCTGTCATTGTTTTTTACACTCAATTCTTCTATGTCCCATACACCATTTAATCCGCATCATTTAAGTTTAAAAACAAAATTTTAATTTGCTAACGTTTTGTACAAAATAAAATGCAAAATATTCTCAACAATAAAAATAAGCACAACTATTTTTTTGCTACTGCAACAATTTATGTGTGTCTATTTTTATTTGCGTTGTCATTAACCTATTCTCCAGGAGTAAATCCGGAGAGTTTTGATGTATGCAGCTGGTCCCTTTTTACTATTTGTTGAGCTTAAGGACAATTCGAATTGGGCGCCACCCACTCAAAAAAGGGTGGTTGGTGGACCATATGCAAGTGTGTGTGAATGTGTGCGTGTGTGTGTGTATGTGTGTGTGTGTGTGTGTGCGTACTTAATATTTAACACTTTTTGCATGCGCTACAGTTCTGGTTCTGGTTCTGTTTCTGGTTATTTTTTTTGGCCCTGTTTCTGCTCTGTGTCCGTCTTCCTGTCTTTCCCTCGCCCTTCCCTTCCTCTCCCCTCCCCCACCCACTATTCGTTTTGGCGTAGATGAAGATTAATTACAGGGAAATTCGTAACATTTTTCATGCTTAATCTTGGCGCTCATCAACGCACCCAAAACGCAACACCCCCACCCCATCCCTCCCCATGCCATCCACACCGCAACCCTCTCTTCGCATCACTTATTTGCCTGCTACAAAAGCGGGTCTAAAGCACGTGGAGTAAAACTAACTTATTAATAATAATAATTGTTTCATGTGCGTTTTGCTGTCATCCCATCCCATCCCATTCGCATTCCATCTCATCAACCCCTGCCTCTCCATGGTTATGCCGGCACTATTTGCCAGCCGGAGCATGTGTCACAGTTGGGGGATCACTCGGAGACGGACGGACGGCGGCCACTCGCAACGGGGTGGGGGGGGGGGGGCTGAAATGTGTGTATTTGAAAAATGATTCTTAGCCGCTTAGCCCAAGAGCACAGCAATGTAGTTAACAGTAAGCTGGAGCGGGGATTGTAACTGAAACTGGAACTGGGACCGGGACTGGTAGTGGGACAAATCGACAATTAAATTTACAACCCCCAAAAAATATGTAAAAAATTAAAAATCGTCGGAGAAACCCGAAACGAGTCTTTGCTGCTGGACGTCTTTGCCTTATGACAATGTCCAATAAAAATACAGTTCAAATAATTACTCTATAAATTGAAATATATTTTGGGGTCGATTAGCTGTATCCAAATAGCAAAAACATAAAATTTAAATAATATATAAAATACAAAATAAAATACTTTCAATAAATTTTTGACCATTTTACTATTAAATAAATCCAGTTTTATTTTTAATTGCCTATTTGATTTCTTTTTTTTTTTAAATGTTTGCAATTTCTGCCTATTAATTTGGTATAATTTAATTTTGTATAATTTAATTTTATATTTTAATTTTAACAAATTATTCAAATTTTATTTGACTATATAAAGAAGTATTTAAATTGTAAAATTGTTCTAAATTTTTTGCCTGTATTGGCCAAGACACAAAAAATATATTACCAATTTCAAGAAAGCTTTAAAGATAACCAATTTGGTTAGAAAAAAAAATTGTGAAAACTTATGTCATGACTTAATGTTGACAATCAAATTTAAAATAATAATTCATGTATAAAAATATATAAAATTAAAAATTTATTATGTCTCCTTTTTTATGCAGAGAAGGAGAAAAAACAATTACGCATATTGAGTCAAGATATTTTTAGGGAATTTTAAACTCGAATTTCGGTTCTACAAAATCAAAACACAAAAAAAATGGGAATAAAAATTAAAGACACGAAAGTGCTGAGGAATTTCGACAGGAATCAAAGTTTTTTAGAATTTAAAATAATTCTAGAAAAAATTTACAAAAAATAGGCAGCAAAAAACCTTTTTAAATAATTAATATATTTTGGTTTATAGATTGTGGCATTCTGCATATAGAATTCCCAAGCAGTGTCTGCTGGGAAAGTTAAGCCAAATTTCAATACACATAATATTCTTCATCTCTTTTGCTACATATAACATACAACATGCAACAAATATATTAATACTCAAATAGGGTAAAAACCAAGGGCAGCAAATTGTTAGTGCCCAACTCAGCCGCTGACTGACTGACTGACTGACTGATTGACTGACTGACTGATTGGCTGACTGACTGATTGTCTTTTTGTCTGTTTGACTGTTTGTTGTTGCTTAACGACGTCTTTTACGATTGCTACCTGTTTGACGCTGTTTGTTAGTTACTCTTAAGTGGCCCGCTGGTCAACTAAAGCCGCCGGAGACATTAATTTTAGTGTTTGGACTGCGTGCGCGAGATGGAAATCTTGAATCTTGAGTGTTCTTGTGGCGTAGTTATTGATAGTTTTAAATTAGGGTCAACTATGCGGTGGCCAGCAGTTCACCTTGCCCAACAGAACTCGCCATGCTCCAGGTAGCAATTTCTTTTAATTACAAGCTCGGCTTTTAGCCAAAACACTCGACCCGATCAAAAAAAACAGTCGACGCCGCTGCAGGTGTTGCCAGCCAGTTAGCAGGCGCAACTAATGTCTAGATAATGATCCCACTGGCTCTATCCCTTCAACTCCAAGCCCCCCCCCTCCTCCTGTGCTCCGCTGACAATCTGACACAACGATGAGAGGCCCCAAAACAAACATATGTCAAACTCATCTAGAAGCAATTGGATTTACAGTGGCTATTTCCAAGTATGAGCCACAAAATTAAATTTTAAACGTTTTCTCAGCTGGTGGCGGAAATACACTAATTTATGGTATTATATAAGCAAACACATAGTAACACAATTTGCGCTATGCCCGACTGCGAGATATCCTGTATTCTAAAAAAAATCGCGATTGTTGTAGATGTTTCAATATACAAATTAAAATGCTGATTAATATGAACTAACAGCCTATATCTAAAATGTTTTATTGTCAATTACAATCGGTAATCGATTCAATTCGATTTGTATCAATAAAATACAAAATCAATTAAGAGATCTTATAAATATATACTATATCCAGCTCGAATAGTCTTGGATTCTGTGAAATCAAAGATTTGATTTGATCACTAAAACTTACATTATCTCAAAATGGAACAACAATTCTAGCCTTGAAGTTGATATGCCTGCTAAATACACAAATTTCATCACTCATTTTCAAAATCGTCTTTTTCTTGGGAACCCAAATATGATATTGTTATTAATGGATCATTGTTACCAATGAAAAGAACAGAATTTGCCGCAATCACTTCGTTTTCGTTACCAATTCAACTCTTTGAGTAGCTGAGTGAATATTTTTTAAATTTTTCACAAATAAAATTAATAAATAAAATAATAACATAAAAAATAACAATCTAGAAAATAAGCTAAGAACTGCTTCTCGCCTTTTTTGTATTTGATGTCATAAAAACATTTTTCTATCGAAACTGTTTAAATTTCTAAATTAACAAAATGTAATGTTTTTTTCATTTTAGTTTTAGTAATTGAAAGGTTAAAAAAATACGATTTAATCTTCCTTTAAAATGCGAATGATAGAAGTTTAATCAGTGACATAATAATTCTATATAATTCCCAAATGCATTTTCATATTGTAAAACAAATACTTTTTAATCAATTATAGTTGTTGCTTTTTTGTTTGTTTTATTAATCACTTCTTAAAGACTAGTTTAGTTTTTAGTTGTTGTTTGTTTTTTGTTCATTCCTTGGATTTTCGCTCATACATGTTCTAGAAAATATGACTTTGGAAGTTTTTTATTTAAATTGTTTTTTTTTTGCTGGATTTTTAGTCCATTTGTTTTTTTTTTTTGTTTTTGGTTTTTCTGCTTTTCTTTTGCATATAATCTCATCGTATTATTTTGTTGTCGTTTTTTTCGTTAGCTTTGCTATTTCATTGTACAATAGTTGAATATACTCAAACATATATGTACAAACATCCATACATATATCCATATGTTTGCTTGTATATAGAAGTATAATATATATATATATATATTTATATATATATATATAGGGTGTATATAACGCATCTTATTATACAATACACAGTTGTTTATATCAGTTTGTTTCTTTTTTTTATATATGCATCTTGTGTTCTATACATTGTTTCATTGTGTTGTTTTTTTTCCAGCTCTCCTTATATGCCCAAGTGCATATATGCTTCACTATATATATATGCATACATACATATATATATATATATATGGGCTATATATGCAGGTAGGAGGACATGAACCGTAAATCAAGTTTTGGATAACAAAGAGTTGCATACAAAAAATATTATAGGAATACATGTATATAAATGTGTGTGTGTATGTAAGGTATATCTGTAGATATATATATATATTTATTTAGTTTTGTTTTGTATATATATATATATATATATATATATATATGTCCATATATAAGTACACAGATTATGGTATTCAAATGTTAGCTCGATTCTTGAATTTATTGTTACAGATTTGTGTTGAAGATCGTGGATCCCGTATAGCACGTATCTACTGTATCATACAGTATAGCACTATACCAAATAGGTATCTATGTGTCTGTGTTTCTCTGTGTGTGTGTGTGGGTAGGTGAAGGCGGGGTGGGGGCATTTTGTTAACATATTTTATAAGTAACTTTTTACCCACTAAATGGAAGAATGGCCGATTATAAACCTAGTTGCCACGATTATACAATTGATTTGAACAGTTTTTTTTTTTTTTTTATATATATCAGAAGACCAAGTTACCATTAAGTCGTTAGCTTTTTTTCTTTAGAAATAGTTTAGAACAACGCTTCGTATGTGTGTGTGTGTGTATGTGTATGTGTGTTGGGTATATAATTGTTAAGTGTTTTCACGTTGAACCGATTTAACCATATTAAAATATTGTATTGTGATACATTAACAAATTGTGTTCGCTCTCAAATATATAATATATATAAAAAAGCAACGTAGTTTTATTTTTATTTTATCACGATTGCTATATATTATTATAGTTGTTACTTTTGTATCACGATTTGCCACATATCATGAATTGGCTTTCTCGTATAAACGTGGAACACTTTTGTGTATTTATGTGTTTGTATGTGTTTGTATGTGTGTGTGTGTGTGTATTTTGTGTTTATAAATCTCTTAGCAATACAACAATTGTTTTTCTTTTTTTATTCAGCCAATAAACAACATCCTTAAATTTTTGCCTTAACTAAGATAATATATGTCAGTGTGTGTGTGTGTGTGTGTGTGTTTGTATATATATATACATATACATATATATATATATATCTTTGGTTGTGTCGGGATTTTGGTATTGCCTTAGTACGGATAAAGATTCTTGCGTTTCAGCTCCATATCCAGATCGGCCAGCTGCTGCAGGAATCCATCATTTGGTCGAATTTCACGTCGCATGCGCACCGTGCGTATCGCGTCTACGGCGGACATTTTACGGCAGATCATCAGATACGCCAGGACGCAAGTGGCCGACCGCGACATGCCCACCAAACAGTGCACCAAAATTTTGCCTACAAAATAGATAAAGAGAATGTGAGTCAAAGTGCTATAACAATATCGGCTTATACCCAAAAAATTACAAAACAATTCCAAAATAAACAATTTTTAAAAATTTTAAGTTTCTAAAGGATTTTTTGTATGAATGTATAAAATTGTTCTTATATAAGTGAATCTTATATTTTTGTTAGTTTTGGAGACAAAATGACCGTATTTAAATTACAAGAATTTTAAAATTATATTTTTTTTATACTTCTTAAATGTATATTAAATCATATAAAAATTATTTATTAAATTATAGCCAAATGATAAATGACAAAGTTCGAGTATTTGGCAAAAATATAATCAATTAAGATTTGAAGATCAACTTGAACTTTTATTTTAAATTTTTCGAAAATAATTAACGTTTTGTATATTTTGATATTTTATTTTTCATTTCTAAATAAATAGTTATTTAAAACTGACAACAGAAAATTGTATTTAATGAAACTGTTTATTAAACTAAATTTTGTACATTTTACAGAGTTTTCAAAATTAATGTAATTTAATTTTTTACTTGATTTACATATTGATTTATTTATAATTATATTGAAATTTTTCACTTACCGCCGCTGCTAATGGCGCTGTCAATGAATTTGGATGCCACATAGAAGTAACGGGATATATCTGTTGTTGGCGCATCGATCATGGGGAAGCCCATATATCTAAAAAAGCAATCCTTATGTTGGCGTCTAAACGAACACACACAAGCACACACACACACAACAAAACAAAAGCAAAACACAACAAGAATGGCCCAAAGTGAAATGAGTGAGATGTGAGATATGTTTGTATGTATGTATGTATGTGCGTGTGAACATATATGTATGTACATATATATACAGAGAGAGAGAAAGAGAGAGGTGGAATAAATAAAAAAGAAACAGAAATTTTGTTGTTCATCAATGGTTTTTTTTTAAAGTGAGAGAGATTTTTTTGCGGTCAACCAAATCGATAGAATATGCAAATCGATAAATAAATAATTATGAGTGCGCTTCATGAGTGAGGTTGTCCCTCGCCTCCCCCTCTGTGGCATGAACATGCCTTGCTCACCTCACACTGGGCATATCCCGATAATAGCTGTGTCCAGTGTCCACCTGGCCATAGCGACAACCCTCCGCTGCATTCAACACGTGCGTTATTCCCATCAATCTCAAATACGTTTTGTTCTTAGCCGCCGCACTGAGCCACAGATAAGCAGAGAGAGAGAGAGGGAGATAATAGATAATTTGTGGCATGGGTGTGGCAAGATTAACACTTACGCATCACCAATATAAATGCCCGGATAGACCTCATCACAGTCCACATCGTGGATGGCACACTCAGCGCGTCTCAGACCCGGGAGATTTCGGGATGGAGCCATCGAATAATGCAGGACACGTTGCAGCTGGCGTCCTGTGGTCTGTTCGGAGGTCTCCAGCCGGCTGGGCGACTGCAAGCAAAACAGTTTATAATATTATTAATATTAATTTTTTTTTATCATCAACACTTTTTAAGATCAGTTAAAAAAAAAAAAAAAATCTGCCATGCCTTGGTTAGCATTTGTTTTATGCTAAAGAAATGAAAAGTTAGTAAATTTGTTTGTCAATGTTGATGATGATTTTTTGTATTGATTTATGTTTCATAAATGAAATGTAATACAAAATGCAAATATCAATTAAAAATAAATTTGTGCAAATAAATAGATTGAATTAAATAATATGCATAAATCAAAGAAAAAGCACGTGCAAATAATTTGAAAAATTACAATATACAATAGCTACAATAAATATAATATTATGGAAAATCCAAAACTATATTTATAAAGATGTCAGCTTCGATTATCTAAACAGCTAAGGAAAACATCTTCATTCAGTAGCATGCATATTTTTTTTTTTTTTTGGGGAATCAAATGGAAACAATAAAATATTTTAAGTGAGATAAATATGAAAAGGAAATTTGTCATTTCTTTATAACTTGGCTCAAAGAGACGCCCGAAAATTGGCATTGTGTGTGGAATTATTAAAAATCGCGTTGCGAAAATGTAAATGTTAAAAGCAGAAATTATTTATGGTCCCGGCGACAATTGCGCTTGGGCAATTTTGTTGGGCTCGTTTTGGCCAAAAAGCAAAAGCAAAAACTTGGCCAGCGAAATTGATGGCAAAGGCGAAGGTCGAGTTTTCTAGCCTCGGAGACAGCCAAGAGAGGCCCAGGCCCCTTAGAGCCACGTCCTTGTTGTCTCTCGCTGTTTGTGTGTCAATTTCAAGGACAGTCGCCAAAGTCAATGTAAAAGTGAAACTTTTTCCATTTTTTTTTTTTTTTTTTAGTTTTCGTTTTAGTTTTGCTTATCGGCTGTCTGTTTTGTCAAAGCAATATTCAAATAAATTTGGCGACAACGAGGCGCCGCAAAGAACTGCGGAGAATGTTAGAGAGAGAGAGAGAGAGACGGAGACATAGAGAAAGGAAGAGAGAGGGAGACTGACAGAGAGAGAGAGAGGTAGAGAGAAATGAATGGGGGCACGTTTGCTTTCGATTTTGCTGTTTGGTTGGGAAAAACTTTTGCTTTTTGTCGCCGCACTCGACCCTGAGCAGAACAGAAGCCAAAAAGCCAAATCATCTTTCACTTTTCTGTCCGATTTTGATCAATTGTGACTGATCTTTTTGCATATGCACAGACAGACATACATCTCAAAAACACGACTAACTACGACACGACACGATTATACATATCTATATATATATATATGTATATCTGTAGTCGTCTATTTGCATATACAAACATTATATTTTTTTTTATACATTTAGCCACAAGATTTATGGGCAACGTGTAGAAAGCGTTGAGTCTATGGAAACAACATAAATGTTTATGTTAATGCCGATGCTTAGTTTCCAAGGCCTATGCAAACTGTTTCTGCTTCTAAAAACTATTATTATTATTATTTTATTTTTTTTTTATTGGATTGGTCGGATTTTGTTTCAAATAGCGATTATTATTGGTGAGCGACGAGTCCCAAAGGGGAGCAACAAAGCAAAGATCGCTGCAACATTCTGTAACACATACACAAACATACACTCACACACAAACACACTCACACACACACTCACACACACACACAGAGAGAACGAACAACATTATATATAACTGGACACATGCCATGCGCAGAGCTGGTTGATCTGGGACAAACCTGATAATAGTGCAGACTATATCTATCGCCAATGTTGCTGCTGTATCTGTCGCTGGATAGCTGCAAGAAGTGATGAATATTATGAATAAACCAATAATCAATATAGATACAAATAAATATTTAAAAACAAAATAATAAAATAAAAACATATTCTACAAAAAGCAAGCATAAATCTTCTATCAGCATAAATCTTCTATATCATTTTAATTTATGAGTTTTTGTAAGTGATACAAAGTATAAATATTTTTAAAGTAAGTTTCCAGCTTGAAAAAATATGTTAAAATCTCTAAATTACTTAAATATTTAAAGAAAAAATTATATACAATTGTCAAAAAAAAAACAGTAGCAAAACATTTTTCAGAAAATATGACTAAATCTTCTTTTGTATAAATCTTTTAAAATTTTTAAGTATTTGTAGGTGATATAAGAAAAAAAAACTATATATAAATTCAGTTTCCAGGATGAAAAAATATATTGTTGAATACTCTAAATTAGACATATAGATATATAGATAATTTTCTATATAGGGAAAGGGAAAAACACGTTTTTAAATTTATAAATCTATTAATATTAAAACTTTGGTCAGTTGATAAACATTATTTTATATCTTAATTAACTCATAACTAATTTTAAATCTATAAAAGTATTAAAGTAAAAAAATGTGAACTAGGTAATAATATTTTTAGCTGCTTTAATGCATTATTAAATCTGATTTTTAAAGAAAGCTTTCTCTACCAACTTTTAAAATGATCTTAAAGTAATTTATATAGTGTATATATAATATTTAACTTAGGTATATTATTGTTCTAAATTTTAAACTTAAGTTTACAAAAGTTTGTGTATTTTATTTGCTAAAGTTAAGCGATTTTTAGCGATATTTGAAGAAATGTCACAGAAAAGAACAAAGTCTGATCAGACTGATCAGCTGCTTACGTAGTTGTCTAGTAATTGTCAGCTATATATAGATCATTTCAGTTGTATAATATAGATAGATAGATATGTGATGGCTAGCAGCCATAAGGGAACGGGGGAAGAGCTGAGGAAGATGAGACAAAACTGAGGCATTTGCGTTCAGGTGCACAAAAGGCGTCGGCGTTGATGTTGTTGACGTTGCTGGTTCAATTTCTTATTTTTTTTTTCTCTCTTTCGACGCCTTGACCTTGTTCCGCTAAAACATGAACAACTAAACGTGTGTGTGTGTGTGTGTGTGTGTGTGTGTTGGTGTCTATAAATACTTTTGTACATGCAGAAATTGTTGTGAAAATTGCTGCAAACTGAATATCGCTCAGCAGGCAACAGTTTTGAACACAGACTGTTGGAAATATTTTCAAAAATGCCAAAAATTGAGCTTTTCAAATCCATTTGATGCTACTCATGACTGATAATGAGTCACCTGGAATGAGTCAGTGCCCGCATTTGAAGGCTATTTTAACTTGGATAATAACAAACGCTTAAATTAATCACAGTTTTTTTTTTTGCTGTTGTCTTCTCACTAAATACTAATCAGTGTCGAGCTCAACTATTAGTTTTTAGCTTGATCGAGTCACATATATATATATATATATATATATATTTAGAATTTATTGTGAGCATTCTGTGTGTGTGTGTGTGTGTGTGTGTGTGTGTGCATTTTATTTATTGGCACTTCGCCCCGGGCCAGTTTTTGTGTCTATCGCAAGGTGTTGTCTCTCGCTTTTGACGGCTTTTAATAGACCACACTGCTAGGCAATATACGTATAGCAACAGTTTTCCCCACACACACACACATGCACACACACACACACACCTGCATGGCCACATTGTTTCATCTATAAGTCAGTTGATTACATGTTCGTCTCCATTTGTGGATGTGGGTCGGAAGAGCGAATGACTGCCACCATTTAGCACTTCAGGCATTTCCTGTTGGCCCAACAAAAAGCGTGTCATTTCAGCTCGACTGACGCTCAGGTCAGGTCAAGCGGTTGACCAATTGACCAGCACTGCAGTCACAAACTGTTGCAGCCACACACGTGGCAGCCAACCGCCCCCACTTGCCACACACGCCCCACTCGACATCATTTCAACTGGGGTTTTTTTTGTTTTTTTTTTATTGACATCGCTGAGCTCATCAACCCTTTTGCATCTATATATTGATATATATATATAGTATTCACCATGTCTTGGTTTAGTTTCTAAATCTGGTTTTCTATTTATGCAATTTAATAGATTTAAGCATTTCACTTTGATATTTGAACAAATTTTCTTAGAAAATTGCTTGAATTTATTTGCTGGCGACCTTGTTTTGCAATATGTATTTGTAAATGCTAATGGAAAATAGAAAACAAGTGTGAAAATTTTGCCAGGCAAACGAAAAATTCTAGTTCACAAACATTCTCACAATTAATTGGAATGGCAAAAAATACCACAAAATGGTCAACAAAATTGGGTCAATAATTTGGAAAACAAAATAATATCAAAGGCGTCAAATATGTTGACGTAGAATAATTTAGAATTTGACATGAGAATATTTTTCAACTATTTATTTTATAAAATATGATTGAAAAACATTAAAATAAACAACTTTATTTGGTTTAATACTCGATATATAGGAATAACTAAAAAGACAATGGATTTTTTTCAAAATAATTAGTAAAAATTTAGGGTTTTAGAAACAATAAGAGATGAAACACAATGGACCATTAACGTTTTTATATATTATTTGCTACTCAAATTTTTGTATCGTGTTTTTTAGCTATTTTTTTTAGCTCCCACATATAGCGATTTTAGTCCTTTCATAAAAAGGACAATCAAAACGAATGCATTGACATGCAAAGCTGCCAGACAAACTTATTGATTAAACAGTCTACCAAAAAAAAAAGAAAGATATAAGAAAAAAATAATAAACAGGAAATAAATAATAAATATAAAACAAGAAAAAAAAATGTTAAGCAGCGACTGAGATTTTCACACGTGTCAAGGGAACCGCAGCTGCCACAAAGTTGGCAGCTCAACATTTTGTCGCATTTACTCAAATGACTCAAATGAAAAAAAAAAAAACAGCAACAACAACAAAGTGGAGGAAAAACATACAAAACTAGATAAGTGGAAAAACTGCAAAGCGAAAATTGCGCAAATTAAATGCGCAGTAGTTTTTTTTTTTTTTTTTTTAATTTGCCATTTAAGGTGTGCACATGCCTGAATAGTGAAGGGGGAGTGCGAGGGGAAGGCTTCTCAAATTGTCTATTTCTATTCATTGTTCAACAAGTATTTGTTGTCAATTTATGCATTAAATGCAATTTTCAAGGCTGTTAGGGCGCCCAAAATGGGGATAGTTTCAAAATGCGACTCGGTTGGTTTTTTGAAATGCTTGTTAAATATTCAAAATATTGAACTGAGCTGAGCTGAGCTGAGCTGGCGATGAGCACGTGATACGATCACAAATTTACTACACACATTAAAGTCGTGACTAGCTAAATAGCAAAAAAAATATAGATATATAAAATTTGAAATAATTTGCATGACTTTTGTTTACCCTGTTTTTTCTCTATTTTCCAACAAAAACTTTTAAGCATACATTTTAATTATATAGCTAAAAGTTTGCCAAGATTAATGTAAAATTCTCAGTAGTTTTTAAACGCACAAAAGTTCAGCTTAAAACTCATTACAATTTTTGGTGATAATTGTTTTTCGATTTTTGTTATTTGATTTATTATTTTTTTGTTTTTTTTTTTCCAGACAATGGAACAGTGGAACAACACCAACAACAATAGCGACAAAAATTCGCTTTCAAGTGGCCGCTGAGCATTTTTGTAGTTTTTTTTTTTTTGTATTTTTCTGTTGCCTTTCGCTTTTTTTTTGCTCAATGGGGCGCAACAGCTGCCACACACACACATACACGCCCACAATGCGCCCACATAATGGTTAAGTGTGTCCAAGTCTATATATAGGCCATATATAGGCAAACACACACACACACACACACACACACACACAGATAATGTGTATATAGAACATGGCTAAACCGGAGATGTACAAACGGTCTATCGATCGTTTCGTTCAATTAGCGCGCTCAGCGCTTGACACTGAGCGACAACAGCAACAACAACAAGAACAGCAACAACAACAAGAACAACAACAACAACAACCACAGCAATGGGCAACAAGAAGCACAACAACAACAACAACAACAACAAAACCATTTACAGCCAGCAATGACATTGACATTTCAGCTTTGCTATTAGGCTTCGTAATTTGTATTTGTTTTTTATTTATATTTTTTTATTGTTGTTTATTTTGTTTTTTTTTTGTTGTTGTTGTTCTCGAATTTTTGTAATGCACATTACACGGAAGCAGCTTGGAGCCGCTGGCCAATTAAATGCACGCCCCTGGGGCACCCCATTCGCTTCAGTGACTCCAGCCAAAGAGCTTTAACGCAAATTCTTTAACAGAGCCACCACCCATCCCGGGCCCCCCTCCCCCTCCCCACACATACACCTCTTCCTTCCAGCAATTTAATTAATTTTGCATTCAGGCTGCCATTTGGGTTTCTACTTGGATGTTCTTTGGACTCAAGTTCAATAAATGTGACGCCCAAAATGTTTGTGTGTGTGTGTGTGTGTGTGTGTGTGTGTGTGTGTGTGTGTGTGTTTAGCTCTGAAGGCTTTAATCAGGCTCTATTTATACCAGCTGGTATTACAGCTCTTAGACCGTTATATGAAAATATCGTTTATAATTAAGTTAATTGGCCCACGCGACGTATGAGTAATCTGCTTAAGCTTAGCCCCCCAAAAAACCTATTTCATATGTATATGTATGTATTACATGTGTATGCACACACACACACACACACACACACACACACACACACACACACACACACACACACACACTAACACGTGCATAGCTTGAACCGTTTTATGGTCAGCAGCCAAATGCAGGCAACTATTGCTCATCTGACGTAAGACGGGTTTGGCCAGCAGCAACTGTTGTTACTGTTGTAACCCACATGGGGAGCCAAAAATGCAGATTGCATAGCTGTTTAAGGATACACACACACACACACACACACACACAGCACAAAGGTTGCAAGTGTTGCAACTGACAATCAATTAGATCAAACTAAAATAGAATCTTAGGTATAAATATTTTGGATTTGAGGTAGCATTTACTTAGTTTAATTTATCTTAAATTAATAAAGTGTCTTATAAATAAATGTGTGTTTTGCATTTATACAATTAAATCGAATTAAGTTTGAATAAAATGTGTAACTTTAAAGAACGTTAAATTTAAGGCGAATTCAACGGAAATGTTTTCTAATATCAGAAAACTTTCAATTGTGAGTCCCACACTCTGTGTGTGTGTGTGTGTGTGTGTGTGTGTGTTTTGTGTGTGCACCTGACTGCTGTGCCAAGTATTGTGCAAAAGGCACTTGAACTTTGCTTTGGTCATAGAGCATTTTCATTTAGGGAGGCCTTGTGTGCATGGATGGATGGATGGCTGGATGGATGGTTGGATGGATGGTTTGATGGATGGATGAATGGATGGGTTAAGGGTTGCGCAGGATGTTGTATTGCTTGGCTTGGCTTGGCTTGGGTGTGTGCCAAGGCTTTTGGCCATGCAAGGTGGCTGCAGCTGGCAGCTGGAAAATGGCACACACACGCCCGCTTGCACACACAAACACACACACACACACACAGAAGAGAGTGAGAGAACAGAGAGTGACACTACAAAACAAGAAAAGTGTGGCACGTGCAACGACATTTTTTGTTTATAAATGACGCGCAGGTAAAGTGGAAATGCATGTGCAAAATGTTAAAAAGAAAATGGGTCACCCAGCTCAGCATATATATATATATATATATATATATATATTTATATACATATATATATATATATATATATATATATATATATATATTTATAGATGGGCTCAAGGTCATAGCCGTTATCATCAGCAACAGCATAAGCTGCCAATTTCTTTTTGACTCTTTTTTTAATAAGTTTTGGCTTGTTTTTTTTTAATTTTATTTATTTATTTTATTTAGAATTTTTTTTTTTTTTTTTTTTGCCACTTACCGCATATCTCCATGACATCTTAATAAATTTGTGTGTGTGAGTGTGTGTGGGTGTGTGTGTGTGTGAGTTGTTTGTTTGCGCTTCGCTTCCTTTTTGTAAGCTCTGTCAGATACGGGTCCTGCTGCTCCTGCTGCTACTTCCTTGCACCTTGTCCCAACGGTTCGTTCGTTGCTCCCGCTATGCGTTGCTTTGGCTACAAGCGGGTTTGTTTGTATTGGAATTGGAATTGGAGTTGAAATATAAATAATAGTACATTTGATAATTGATAACAACAACATTAGCAAACAAACAAGCAAGCGTTGCACTTGTTTTGAAAGTCTATTCAAAACTTTTTGCACACACTCGAACAAAAAAAAATAAATATATATTGTCAGTCAGGCATTCCAAAAGGACGCCAAAAGACGCTAAAGACGCACCTTAAAAACAATCGCGATATATTTATATGTATATATTTATATAAGGCTGTCAGTTTGATTCCAACAAATTCTGCTTAATGTTTATAAACTGTTTTTAATTATTTAATTTTATTTTCTTTTATTTTTTTTAGCTTGAAATTTTTCTCTAGTTTGCAGCGCCTAGTTCTCGGTAGGTAATATTATTTTTTACGTTCTGGCGACGTTCTTTTTGCGACTGATTTTGCAAAGCGGCTTTCGCTTTGGGGTTGGTTTTTGTAGGCGGGCAAAAGCTTTGTTCGGTCCGCGCGCGCTAGTCGGTGACGTATTCAGAAAGCTTTTGGCGCTCAGCTTTGATTTCTTTGGTCTGCCGCTGCACGTGGGAGCACTAGCTAAACAGATGCACACACACGCACACACACACACAAAGAGGCTCACACATCTTTGTGTATTTGCACCCACATACATACTAAAGTAAACGTAAATATTTTTGCGCGAGTATTTAGGTTTGCTACCGAAAAAAGCGAGAGAGCGAGGAAGTGAGAGAATAAGAGAGTGAGAGAGTGAATGAAAAGCTTTTGGCAAGCACTGCCAACAAAAGTTGGTCAACCGTAATGCGCCTTTGCAATAGTAAAAGTTCCGCAACGAAAATTCAAGATCAACCAACAATATGATTCATACAACCGAGTGTAGAACAGACCCAAATGTATTCACAATATATATATAGATATATATATATATATATTTGAGAATGAGTGTATGAATGTATTCAATCCACACTTATTGTCCGCATTAGTGGCATTCTCAGTTTTCTGCTTTGATTAATTACTGATACTTAAGCGAAAAATAGAATGTGCGGAAAATTCAAAACATTCACTTATTGAATCACTCTCAAAGAATTAGTGATTCACAAGCACTCACTGCGTATTCAAAGTGTCTTAATGTATATCCTATTATTTAAGGCATTGCTGAAAGATTTTCTAAAAATGCTAAAAACGTTTTTCAGAAACATATGTAAAGTTTACACATAAAAGGCATTTATGATTAGCAGGGTGTGTTTCTCTATACTCCGTATAAGGCGGAAGATCAAATTGTTTTCGATTGTTCCCATAGATGATTTATTCTATATATTTCCGATGTTGATGATTTGTTGTCCCAAAGATAATTATCACAATGAAAAGAGAGGAACAGACAATAATGAAAATATTATTAGATCGTAGAACTCTTTTTTAAGATCTTCAAGTAAATATAAAGTTAGAGTGTATTACAAATCAATAGTTGCTTTAAGGCGACGCTTATATTTATATATTTTATTTATTTATGTCAATAAAACAATTTTTTGATAATAAAATAAAACAATATTAATTGAATTTGAATTATATATGCATAAGTTATAAGTTTAATTTTTAAAAGAGCTACAACGGAAGAATAAATGGTTTCCATTTGTTATAGCAATATTAGTTATATATAATATATGTATGTATACAGATCTGGTTTAGGGTTAAAGGTGTGTGACTCAGAACGATTTTATGATAAACGTCAAGATTAATATTTTAAAAATTCTAGATTTGATTGAGGAACCAGTTTTGGCTTTGGCTTATTTGTTCTGTTGGATAATGAACTTATCCGTATTCAAATTTTTGAGGTAGGTGGTGATATAGCGATAGAGCTTCCAGGAATCTATCAAATGGCCATCATTCCGAGAATCGATGCTTGCATTGCTGGTTCCGGATACTCGTTACTGGTCCACCAGTTCCACAATATACACTCGTAAAATTCATTGAATTTACTGCAATCCTCGACTGAATGCAGATACTGCGCCTTGCCTAGTTCATCGCTGATGCTGTGGCGCTGCAGCCAGAAATCGATTGGATTGAAAGCGACCAAATTAAAAAAAAAAAAATAACAAATTAAATCTTGAAAGAGAATAGTATCAGCTTGGAATGAATTTAAGATGTATTAACATAGAGTTCACTTGACATATCTAAATCTGTAGCATGCCTCAATGTTTTGTTGCACTAACCACATCAGCAGCAAATCAATGGCCAGACTGGAAATGAAGTGTGTGTTATTTTCTAAATTAAATGCAATTAAATGAAAATATGTTGTACAAATACTTGATGCCAACATATAAAATGCGCTATGTGGACAAGGCCAAAGAAAAGCAAAAACAAAAACAAAATAAAAGCAACAACTTTAAATTTAAATGAAACAAACGAAGGGGCGTCAACACATGCAAAAGATCAGGGAGAAGTTGCCGCTGATAGGGACTCGGGGGCACTTGGGGCACTTGCGGCTCTTGGACTGTGGAGTGAATGAAGCCAACTGTGAAAACGGCCTCAGGGCCAGGTCTATAAATACAGCTATGTACGTAAGTACAACAACAAAAACAACAAGCATCAAATGCGTTTTCCTCCTTCCTTTCCCTCTGCTTTTTTTTTCAAAATAAAAATCAACAACATGTCAGCGGCAGCCTGCAACATCGAGATCTCTGCGAAAAAGAAAATTACAAAAATGTTGTTGTCACTTGTCCCCAACAACAACAACAAAAACAACTTCAACAACAACAACAGCAATTTAACTTCACTCCCTGCAACTTGCACTTTTCCTCTGCCTCATTATGGTCTTGCAGATGGTATTATAAATTTAACATGAAGTACGCAACGCATTGAAGGAGACGTCTCCAACGGCACACACACAGCAGACACACATATAGCCACAATATATGTTTTCTTGATCAGCATTAATAGCTAAGTTGATATTATCTGTCTCTCTGTTTCTAGGCAAAACTCTCAGTCTGCCAACATTAATTCCAGATTGTACAACAAGATATGTTTTACTCAAATTCAGCTGACATTGAAACTTTTTTTTTTAATGAAAAACTATTTTTAGTTTTCCATGTTATCTTTATCGTATTGCACTGAAATTGCTTTTCCGAAAGAAAAGTAAGGGAATTTTCGGGCTTGCTCAAAATTAATTTATATATATTTATTTTAAGTGAGTAAAACATTTCAAGTTTACTTATAACTTTTATAAAAACAATTGTAAATCAGAAAAATAAATCCCCAGAATTTTAGATTTTTTTCAAATTAAGTTATATGCATTTATAAACTAACTAAAATGGTGTATGTGAATTAATTAAATTAAATATCAGCAATAAAGCAAATATAAAAATGAACCTGGAATTAAGAAAAGTAAAAAAATGATTTTTAGAACTCAATTTTAAAAATAATTTCTGCATGTTTATGTGATTTGCCTTTATTCTAATTTGATAAACATTAATCGAAAATTGTAAGTTTTCTCTATTGATGTTTTAAAAAATATTCTTTCAACAAAAAAATCAATTTTTTGACTTTAGTTTTTAAAACCAATAAGCAATTTCGAATGTGATCATTTTTTCTGATATCGGAGTGCCCAAGAAAGTGTTCCATTTCTGTTATATTCGTGTCGTGTGCCAAACATGCGTTGCAATGAGATGCAATCGTCAATCGATGGTTGTCAGCAGAAAAAAAAAGCCTGCTAAGCCCGCCTGGATTAACTGCATCAAGTTTTCATGTTGTGTTGCGACGGAGCAGAGCAAACATCAAAGCATCCAGAGACAATTAAAAGACAATTCCAACAATGCGCCTGTTTGCACCTGCCGTCTGCTCATCAACAACAATGTTGTCAACGTTGATGAAAACACTGTGCAACATCAAATTCTATTAATAATATACAGTGCAAAACAAAACAAAAAAAGGAGCAAAAAAAAATACATATATAAATAACATAAATTTTTTCAACTTTATTCAACAAAACAATTTCGTGTTGTGTATTTAATTTATTTGCAAGGCTGCAAACCGCATTTGAATTGAACCGGTTTGTACTTAAATTTTTCAGCATTCTTTTTAAAAATAAATTAAACAGTAAATTTAAGAAATAATTATTGGTTACTAATTAGATAATCTTAAACACTATGTACATAAAAATCTTTCCAAAACGGGGATTAACTAACCGATACCATGGTTGAGACAATGGTTTAAATCGTGCTCCGAATCGGTATCAAATTATTGTTTGCAGTGTATTTCAAACTGTGTTGCATAGTGTTATTAAAAATAAATACTTGGGGGCAAATTATGTTGTTGTTGAGTTGTTGTCGCTGCCAAGGTGTTGACGCGCCTCACTATCTGGAGCAGCCGCAACAGCAGCAGCCGCCACCCCTCCAGGCAGCCCTTCTGCGCTCATCAGCTCTCCTCCTGCTCAGTTGCTCTCTTTCTATGCATAGCTCACAATTGGTTGAGTCATTTAAGCTCTTAAGCCGTCATCGCTGACGCCTGACAGGTGCCATGATAGAGGAATTTGGCGTGTGCATTTCATCATACATAGACACACACACAAACACACTCATAGTAAGAGACGCGGGCGATTCCAAACTTTACATTCATATACTTATTGGCTTGGATCCATGATGAGCCAACAGACGATCCTCTTCCTGTTGGGCTTCTGTTCAATTTTCTTCTGTTCAGTTTTGTACTGTTCTGCTCTGTTCAGTTAATTTTATTGCCACGCTGCGTAGTGCTATATAAAAGCGCAAGATTTATGGCTTTTAAATTTCATTCATGTTCACGTTGATTGTTTGTATGTATGCAGATTTAATGGCAGTGCAAGCGGATGCACAAATCTTGTATGCAACAATGCCATGGGAATTCAAAACCCAACCACTGCTGGTGACCAAAGAAAATCCAATTAAAAAGGTGCCATAACTTTTATTTATTAAATCTGCATTAACTGACGGCATTTAACATCGTCACGACTTCAATCTTTTTGTAAGTATATATGTCTGTTCCTATGCATATGCAACACCAGAAACGGTCATGGGGTCAGCATTAAGGCAAGCAGAATTTAGCAATTGCCATTTGCCTTACAGCTGTCAGTTATGATTGGGGTTTTTTGCCATAAGCCATTCGAATTTCTTAAAATTTATATTCCTATCTACTGTCTTTATTTTTTGAATTAAGTTAAGTTATTTAAGGTAAGTAAAAAATATTAAACATTTTTCTGCAGAAATTAGCCTATTTTGAGCCGTATAAAGAAAAATACTATATGTTAAATAGTGACAACCATTTAAATTTAAATTGAAATTAAAATACTTAAACCAGTATATTTGCCATTTATGGGCATTTCAAATATCCCGCTCAGAGTATAATTTGCGCAGGTATCGATAGTCAGTTGAAAAGTATCGTCTTCCTCTGCTGCAACAAATATCTTTGAATCGATTATTTAATTGTTGACGACTTTGTTTTGTCAACAAAGTGAGAGACCAAAAAGATTCAACAAATAATTAAAAAAATGATTGGAAACTACCAACAAATTGGATAGATATGCACATTCAGTGGATATGTAATCGCTTGGTGACTGGCTTAGCACTGGTTTGTGTGCTGATCGGAATATACTTGTACAGTCCTCTGGCAACGGATGGTAAGTGTTGGAATAAATGCTTATTATTATTATTAGAATTATTTAAGAGTGATTTACGTAGGCAAGCAGAATGTAAAGAATATACCGCCAAATCCTGAGGAGCCATTACCCCCCTCCAGTTCGCCACTGCATCTATTCAAGCAGGCAGGCATCTGTTCCGATAGCAGCGCCTGCAGTGACATTGCCAAGTAAAAATTGAAATAACTTTTCTCATTGTCTGTTTAAATGTAAATTTCTTTAATACACAGAGAGACGCTCACAATTAATGGCAGTGTTGTGGATGCTGCCATCGCCGCTCAGCTCTGCAATGGCCTGATTGGAATGCAGAGCATGGGTCTGGGCGGCGGCATGCTAATGAACATCTATATGCACAAAGAGCGACGGGCATTTAGCATACTCGGACGGGAAATTGCGCCTCGATCGGTGAACGGTAAGAACTTCACCGAATTCAAGAGCGAGGAGCAGCTGAAGCAGTCCGGCTGGTCAATTGCTGTGCCCACAGAGCTGTTGGGCTACGCGTTGGCCCACGAGCGCTACGGCAAACTGCCGTGGGAGACATTGGTTAGACCGACGCTTGAGTTGTGCCACAGCGGATATGACCTGTACAAGCATCAATACGATGCCCTCCTTTTGAACGAGCAGATGATTAAAAATGATGCACTAATGCGTAAAATGTTTGTCGATCCGGTGACGGGTGAGTTCTACCACATTGGCAGTCATATTCAACCGGCCAAGCAACTGTGTGCCACCTATGAACGCATTGCCAAGGAAGGACCACGCACCTTCTACAACGGATCGCTGCTGCCGCAGGCATATGCTGATTTGCACGACATTGGCAGTGGGATAAGCAAAGCCGATTTGTCAAACGCACAAGCGGTGCTAAAAGAATCGATTGTGGTGCCGCTAGATGACTACGATTTACACTTGGTGCCACCGCCAGGCAGCGGACATGTCCTGGCCTTCATAATGAACATACTGCATGTATTTCGTACCGATTTTGCTGCCACACCCAAATTGGATCACTTGCAAATCCATCGAATTATCGAGGCTATGAAATTTGGTTTTGTTCAGCGTTGGCAATTGGATGATGCGGCCGACGAAGAGGTAAGCATTCTATCTACCACTCTCTTGCTGACTCGCTCACCCAATGATTTGACCAAGATGCACAGCATATTTATTTTCCCTCGCATTTATTTTCATGTGTTCATTTCGAAATGCATAACTCAAACGGGCAAATAACGAATTAAACAATTGATTTAATTGTAAATTTAAATATTAATGCGCTTTTTTGAAAGGCAGTCGAACTTAATCAAAGACTATAAATAATTATATAGTCTTTGACTTAAGCAAAAGTTAAGAAACATTTTCGTTTTTCTTGATATCTATATATATATGAAATCTTTTGTAATAGCTGATCTTTCACATTTCCTTTCAATTAGTTTATGCTATATTAAAAAAAAAAGAAGAAAAGATAATTGTTTATAAAGTTTACTACATCCATTTTCATTAAACTGATTTCAACTGGCTAAAATGATTTTAATATTATATATGTAATCAGTTCCTACAATAAAATTATATTAAAATCTTTTTGCTATATTTATTGCTAATCATATTTAATTCCTGCTATTTTCTTTTCATTTTCACACACAGTTGTTGGCCAACTTGACGAGCTCCAAATATGCTGCCAGAATTGCAAAACAGATTAATGATAGGAGAACGTACAAAAGTTTGTGGTATTATGGTGCAAGAGCCGAAATAGAATCGCGAGATGAGCATGGAACATCGCATCTTTCGGTGGTGCACAACAACGATGCTGTTTCTGTAACCAGTTCTATTAACTTTTAGTGAGCACCACTTGGTTAAGACACCTTAGCTAAGACACTATGATTAAACTGCATCTATTTCCATTTGTTTGCAGCTTTGGCAGTGGACGCATGGGCAGGCGGACTGGAGTGCTGTTCAATAATGCCATGTCGGACTTCTCTATTCGACACCTGAAGAACTATTTCGATTTACCGTATGTGGATGGACATAATATGATAACTGGCGCTGCTCGACCCATGTCCTCGATGTGTCCAATCATTATCACAGAGCGTGCGTCGGGTCAGGTGCGTTTTGTTCTTGGTGCTGCTGGTGGCACTAAAATCATTACGGCCCTTGTGCCGCTCCTGGTGCGGGTGCTTTGGCAGCGCAAGGACATCAAAAGTGCGATCGATGCCTATCGCTTCCATCATCAGATGTTGCCCAATGAGCTGCTCTACGAATATGGTATGCTGCAATCAGATGTGGAAAGCATGGAGGCCAGAGGACATCAATGCGAGCGCTATCGAAATCGTGGCTCTGTTATTTGTGGCATTGCTAAGGATAACAAAAGCATTTCCGTCAATTCCGACTATCGTAAATTGGGTGGCGTGGCTGGATTTTAGATTCAATAAACAGCTGATTTAAAATCGTATTTTTTGACAAATGTGTTCATCTCATTTTTAAGTGTTCGTTTTTGGACAAAGATACAAATTTCGAGTTCTTCGCAATGCTGATGTATTTGTATTTAAAAATCCTTTAATATATTTAATCGCACAAACCTCAGTTAGTTCCCACATAAATATTATATATATATATTTAATTCAGTTATGAAATCATTTTATTAAATTGTAATAATTGAAATTTGTTAGCTATGCCATTTGTGTGTTTATCATGCAATTTAGATCTTTAGCTATTTATGTATAAATGTATATGTATATGTATATATATATATATATCAATGTATATAACTACATGTCGGGTATGCATGTGTGTTAGTGTGTGTGTGCGAGTTTGAGTGAGTAGTGCCTTAGTGAGTGTTATCGGTACAAATTTGGTTTTCTTTTATTTAGTTGATTTAGGATTTGGAGGCGTAGCTCTTTTTCTCTAGTTTTTGTCTTTAGCTCATTGACTATAGGAATTTGGTAGTAAGCTCTATTTGTTCTATCCGCTGTATATATATGTATATGTATGTGTGTGTGTGTGTGTGGGTGTGTGTATATAAGATTAATGTATATGCATTTACGTACATAGGTAATTGTAGTAGTTTTAGCTTTGATAGTTTTGTGCGCTTGTGAGTTGAAAGAGGAACCGTTTTTTATGTATATATATATATTGTGTAAGTGATTTTGTAGTTGCCACAAAAGCTACACTTAATTGAGCACAAATTGTCACAAGAATTCGTATATCGACATGATATATCATATCTATATAATTGCTAAGTGAATGTATTGATGTACGTATTGATGTATGTATGTCGTATAAGTACAATAATATGTTTACATATAAAAATGCAATCAACAAATATCAGTCTGTTGCCAAATAGCTTCAGCGCAAAATAATCTACATCCCTCCCTCCCCCACTCTCTCTCTCTGCCTCTCTCTTGCTCACCCTTTTTCTCTTCTTGCCACTTTTCTGGCTGTGGCTCTTGCTGTGATTAGCTGGCTTTTGTTTAGGGCCAGGCAAAATTGATGCCAGTTAATTGATAAAACTTATTGTTGAACGGTCGGTAAAACTCGCGGAGTCGATCGATCGCATTTGTATCGATATGCGGATGGTTTCGTCCCTTGGTCTTGCCCAGACAGTGGGGCGTGGAGCGTGCCTCCGATTTGAATAGGCACGGAAATCCTTTGGTGGCATTGAAATAGAAATGCTTCTCGGTGACCACTCGCTTCAGGCCCAAGAAGTCCTGAACGCGTCCAATCTCATACGCCGGATCCATGATCAGTCTCTCGCCGCTTATGAAGAGCAGCTGCGATAGCGGAAAGTATAGTAGCCAATGCTCCAAGAAGCGGGCGTAGACACCAATCTTAACTGGCCCCCAATTGGTATCCACCACCGAATAGCTGCCATTGACAAATGCCAACTGCTCGAACCGCTTCATATCGGCCTTCTTGCTGGCCGCCTGCGTATAATCCGAAATGGCCCGGGTCACCGGATCCCGCACCACGATCAGGAGTCTACAAGCATATCAAATTGAATTGTATGAGCATATTTTAAATAACTTCAAGTCTGTTCCGTCCATTCCAAGTGTAATACGAGTATTTCAAGATCAACGAAAATGGAAACCAAATTTGGAAAATTTTTTAAATTAAAAATAATTTTAATAAAATAATATAAATTGTGGTAAGTTCGTTTTGATTTCACTTACATGAAGTATAAATTGTGGCCAAATTAAAAAAAAATAAATAAAAAAAATGTATAATTTATAGTTGATTTTATTCGATTTTACTTAAATGAAGTTGAAATTGGGCCAAAAATTAATTAAAATTCAACTCTATTTAAAAACAAAAAAAATCAGATTGAGAATATAAATAATAGAAAATTCCAAGCTACAAAAGTTGATATTTCTCAAAAATAAGTATAATTAAAACTAACAGAAATAAATGAGCAAAAATTCCAAAAAAATTATATTAAGATTTAAAGAAAGAAAAGTTTGAAAAGAAAATATAGAAACATAATTAAAAAATAATATTTTAGATAGAATAGGATTATTGTTGAGAAATCGTAGAAATCTTCTTAATTTTTTTTTTTTTTTTGGTGATTTTCCTTTTAGATGCTTGGTTTCGATACTTACTTGGTGGCGGTGTTCATGTGATAAACGCGTTGCGGCACCTCCTTTGTGACAAAATAGCTGGGCGTCTTCTCCATGGTGATCTGGCCCTCGATGGTGTAGGGCATGTGGTGGCGATACCAGTGCAGGCCGCGCTGATAGTGCCTGTCGAAGAAGTGCACCTCGGAGCCGGCTGCCCGCACATCCGGATGCAGTCGAATGAACTCAAGCAGCGCCCGCGTTCCGCTCTTCTTCACGCCAATGATGAGCGTGTCGGGCAGATGACGGGATGGCCGCAAGCCCTGTTGACGCAACATTTGATATTTGGGTGCACCATCGATGCTGGCGAGGCCAGCGCTAAAATCAATGGTGCTACCGGTGGCGGCATTCAAACTGGTTGCAGTGCTCACACTGCCATCGGTGGCAACAACATCAAACGTCGTGCTTGCAGCTGTGGCAACTGTGGCTCCTGTGTCGCTATCATTACGCACCTGCAGCATTAGCAAATTGCTGAGAGTGCTCTGCTTGACGGGGGAAATATGCTGATTGAATTTGGAAAATTGAGTTGGCGGCGAGACTCACCTCCTGCAGGCTGCGACTGATGCTGGCCAGGATGCAGGCATTGAAGCTGTACGAGAAGTAGACGAGCGTCACACAGACAACCAGGGCAATGGCCAGATTGCGGCTGCTCAGATTTAGATTGTGATACAAGATACTTCCATACATTGCACTCGCACACACTCGCACACTCACACACGCACGCACAGAGAGAGAGAGAGAGAGAGAGAGAGAGAATGTGTGTTGGTGTTGGTTGTCAGTCGCGCGACATTTCCATCTCTGTTCCCAGTTAAGGTGTAATTACTCCAAACTGCAACTGCATTTTGACCATCATTGTTAACCAGTTATGTGAGAAAATGATTACAGTATTTTCAATGCATCCGTCAGCAGCAAATCCAGCTTCAGTTTTCACTCCAATTGCAAAACTCTTGCGCAGTTCCTTCTCCTCTGTTGTTGTCGTCCCAGCAAAAATTCCGGAAGTGATAGCAGCCAGGCAACCAAATTACTCTGTTACTGGGTCGCCACCCGCGAGGCATCAGCGCAATCGCGAGAGCGAACTCTCTTTTCTCTCTTTCCTCTGTCTTTCTCTCTCTCTCTCTCTCTTTCTCTTTCACTCTCTCTCTCTCTCTCTTATCTGCAGCATAATGGTCCCAAAACTAAAATCATGAATAAACTTTTTTGTAATTTTTACATCAAGCAAAAAATATAAATATATATTTCCAATTATGAATCTTTAAAAAAAAATTAAAAAACTATTTGCTACAATTTGATTGACTATTTCTTTACAACAATTTTTATCTACTTCAAAATTCCATTCTCTAACAATATTGAGTTCATTTAATAATCCAATTTTTCCCATTGTGCGAAGAAATTGTGCAGCTTATGCAACGCCGAATGCCTCAAAATATGCTTTGTCAGCCGTCACAAAAGGTAGACAACATTTTTGTTGTGCACACTCACTTGCTGTGACGTCACGCACTCGATTGTATGTGTGTAAATTATAGATAGATATGAATAAGCTTCAATGTATAAATAAAACAAAGAACAAATTATGAAAATAATAAGTATTATAATAATTATTATATATTAATAATATAGTTGTCATAGGTATTATTAAGGTTTGTTAAATACTCAGTTTAGTTTATATACATTTATTTTAATTTTAAAAAATGTTGACATCTTTCTTACAATAAATGTTTTTAATGGTTGCCTTTTAATACTTTTTAAGTTTATGAAAAATTGTTTACAAGTGGAATTCTATTATGAAACACATTTAGAAAGCTGAGAAATTATTATTCTATTATTTTGCTAACCACATTTGAGCGAATTTACATGCTATATTTTTTAATTTTAATTTAAAAAATATATAGCAATATCGGCTATATTAATTTGCTTCAAATTCTATAAATAATTTAAATTTGGTTCAGCTTGCCAAAAGTTAAAACATAAAATAATTTACAATAAAAACAATCCGGAGTTGATAAGCTACGATTACTTTCAAGCTTAAATGCAAATTTATGGACAAAAATCGATATATAAAAGATTAATATTACATGTGAATGTGAACAAATAAACTTTTTCTGTACACAAATTTTTGTTGCCGGAGAGTTGCAACAAGACTTGAGTTTAGGTAATCTTGTGTTTCTATTCTTCTCTGCACATGCTCCCTCTACCTCTCCCGCTCTCTATCTATCTCGCTCTGAAAGGCAACTCTCGACAAACGGTGCTCAAAAGTAAACAAACTGATAACCAACACTTGCTGCAATCCCACCCCCAATCCGAGTATTGAGTAAGACATTGCCCTCATGCCACGATGCAGATGAAGAGTTGCCGGCAATGCGTTTGCTCCAAACACTTCACACTTTACACGCTCCCTGGAGACCCTTTAGTATTGGCGCTCTTTACTAAATAAGATTGGGTTTGTTATCGTAGGTTGCAAAGCTTTTTAGGCTCAAATCGATGTTGAGGAATTTGATATTGTCACCGACGGCGGAAGCCTTATCAAGATGGTCATCCGTTTATCCGCATGGCTGTTGCCTCAGTTAGCTTGACTGGAGATTAGTCATCATGGCAGGTGCCACCTTGTTGTGGCTTTATCTAATCAGCTAAATAAGCTGACTTGGCATATACAACTATTTTGCTCCCAGTCGCAATTCTGATGTCTTCGCGCTCGTCACGCACAAATGTAAAAAATATCGGAATTAAACAATAGCTATTTTTTTTTTTTGTGTAAATAATAATGCATTAATTTGCTACAACAATTAAATCATGTCAAATTTATGGAGCACCTGTGTGCACAAGTTTTTTAAATACGCCCCCAGCTATGTGGGTAGGTATTCGAAATCATGAATCAAAATTGATAATTCAATTAATTTATATTTATGGCTCAATTGCGACGCAGTTTGCCTATGCTTTCTGCCCTGTGGACTGATCTTTGGCTACACGATGTGCTCGTTTGTCGCCGAGCGAAGTGCTCATGGCGAAGTCATCGACTATGTGCCACTCATATTGGGCGCCACTCTGGCCATTCTCAGCGCCTTGGGCATGCTGGTCATCAAGTATATCAAACACTGCATTGTCTACTGGCAGCCATGGCTTCTCTTAGCCGCTGGCGCATTCAATTTAATCTCCAGCTGTTTCTACTTCGCCGACGGCTATGGTGAGTATGCATTCGGAACAAAATTGTTTTTTTTTAACTATTACAGCTCAAATTAATAATTATTTACAAATGTGTTTTGCACAGAAATGTGTTTTAGCTTAAAAGCATTTTATCAGAGTTTTTTTTTTAATGAGTTTAAAGTTTTATATATTTCATCAGCAATTTGCGACAGTAAAAGTAAATTACTTAAAAACTCATTTTCAAACTGCTTAGTTTTTGATTGTTTTTTTCTAATTACACCAGCGAAATATATATTTAAATATTGAAAACAGAGAAGAGTAAATATATTGATTACATGCCAGCTTTTAATCGATTAAATAATTGAACAAAAATAAATAAATGCAAATATCATGTTGAGTCTTGAGTTTAACCAAAATGCGTCAGATGATTTTTGTGTACAGATTAAATATGGTTATAATGGTTATCTTAGTGTTGAAGTGCTGCCTGCTTAGCTGAATTTACTCGACGATTCTTGTATCTGTTGCTGATATGGGTTTCTTTATTATTTTTATATTTTATTTTTTTATTTAGATCACGTGGGCGCTTATATGTCGTATGTGGCGCACAGTTTGACATTTGTGGCCGGGTATGGATTTTTGCACACGATCAGCTCGAAGGTCAGCCGATCCATGATGATATCCGGCTGCTGTAGCTGCTATCTGCTGGGCATTGCGTCGGCAGTGAGTCTGATTGGGTCCACGTACGTGAAGAACTTGAAAGAGTATGCGGGCCAAGAGGCAACCGGCGAGCAGTTGACCGATGGCATCTATGTTAACTTTGCAGCAACGTATCTTTGCATAGCCGCCGTCATCTTGGCCATACTCATTGGGCTGAAAGTGCTGCACGTTTTGGGTACGGTGGACCTGACGAACAGTCTCGACAACGATTTACGGATTGCCAACGCAAATGGCAGCATCTTTGAGACGCGGGCGGAGGTCATCAAGCGGCTGCAATTCTTCTATGTGATCAAGAATCAGCAGTGGCACATAACGTGCCTGCTGCTGTTCGTCGAGGCCATTCAATATGCACTCTTCATCTATTTGGTGTTCTGGTTTGCGTTGAATGATGCGATGCGTTTGGATAGTTTGGCGCACATTGATTCCATGTTTTGGGTAATATTCGCCGGCAGCATTTTGGCCATTGTCTGTCTGTGCTTCTACTCGGCTAAGGTGCATTTTGTGAGCATGCAAATGTTGCTGCTGCTGCTAACCGCATTGGCAATGATCATCTATGGTGCGACGAGTTCAAAGTTCACATTTTGGCTGCTTCTGCTGGTGTTTGGCATGGCCTACTCCTGCCTACAGATTGTCCTGCTGGAGGTGACCCATCTGCGATTCACCGAATGCATCATATCGGTCTCGTACAGCCTCAAGCTGCTCAGCACCAGCATCGTCTATTACTATTTCGTCAACAATGTGAACAACTCGTATTTCTATGCCAAGGATGAGAGCACATTGATTGCACAGGGATTCGTGTTCATGATCATTACATCGCTGCTGGCCCTCGTCGTTGGCATGAAGGTGCCCCGTACGCATCACAGCAAACTGCTCGACATACAGCACGAGGTCTACGGCATTATCTTCATGAAGCATCAGATCGAACAGTTGAATGTCCGCTGGCTCAACGATGGCACCATTCCAACAATCAACCAGTGAATTGGAATGTTTTGTTTTGTTTCGCTTCGCTTAGTTTCGTTTTTTTTTTTCTGTGTTTTGTTTTGCTCTTTTTTTAGTTTTTTGATTTTTTAGTTTTAAGTTTTGTACTATATTAAAGGTAGTTTTTTACGTTTATCGTTTATTGCTTATCGCGTGATGCACACAATCTGAATGGCGGCCGTGTTATCCCGACAGAAGTGGCTGGCACAGGCCGGGACATTGGCAAGAGGCGTCACCTGATAATGCTTCTCCTCTGCAAGAAATAAACACACACTCATTAATTAAATCATATTTAAAAATACAAAAACAAAATGAATATATAAAAAAAAGAACAGCTAAAACGAAACTCTTTTTTTATGTCTCTTTCTGTTTCTAAGATATACGATCTTAAATTGTTTAATTCTTAACGAAAAACTCAATTTTCGAGCGTCGCAATGGGTGAAAAAAGGACTATATCGAGATGCTGAACAAAAATATATATACATAATATAATTTCAAATGAAGATCACCTTATGGCAAAAAAAAAGAGCATAATTTAGGTATTATGGTTTTGTATTATCTGACGGCGATTACGTCTCTAGGATCACTGATAAATATATATATATATATATATATGGTTAATATTATTTCAAATAATTAAACGGACATTTCGACTACTTTGCGCAAAATGAATGTTGATTTTACGGAGATCTGAATGTGTTTAAATATATCAAAAATATCTTTAAATTACGAGTCTAACCTTAAATCGATCGAGATTGAGATCTATATAAAGTTAAAGTGGCAAATTTGAAGAAGGCATTCATAAAATATGATTGATGAATTCAAAAAGAATGAGTGATGAATAAATAATAAATATTAATCAATAAATAAGTTGATGAAAATACGCTAATTGAATCCCTGTTCCTGCCCCTAACAAACTTACCCAACTGATTCATAAATTTGTACAGCGTGTCCATGTTGCGCACTGTGCTGGCCAGCAGCATCTCGCAGCGACTGGCATGCGCCACGGTGATGTATTCGAGTGCCGAAAGCAGCGCCGGGAATTGTGTATCATCGTAGATGACATCGGCGGCCAGCAGGAGATCGGGTGCTGCATATTCCGCCCAGGGGAACTCACTGACATCATCCCAGCGCAGTTGGGCACATTGCGGTTTCCCATCCACATCGCCAGGGAAGTTCAAGTCGATGTTGTGGCGCATTAGTTTGACGCAAGCGTCGTTGCCATCGGTCATGAGGACTTGATGGACGGGCAACTGAAGGGATTTTTGCTTCAGCACTATGCCCAGCAGGCCTGCACCGGCGCCAAGTTCCAGCACATTTTTGCCTTCCAGCAGGCTGCGATGCTCCAACAGATAGTCGGCTAGAGCCAGGGAGGCCTCCCAGGTGCACAGACCGGTGGTGCCCTCGACGACAAAGCTATTCGATTCGCGTAGCGTGATCTGCTCTTTCGACTGGAGCATATAGTGCTTGTAGGCATAAATGGATGATGAGTTGACAGCTGATTCGTTTACGGTGGCCTTGGCCAGGTGGCCGCACAGGCTATTATAGATGTCGTCGTGCAGCTCCTCTTGATCCTTAAGCAAGTGCATCAGACGCTTCACGAACGCCTCCTGGTAGCTGCGACGCACCGGAAACTGTTGATTCAACGGATGCGCACAAGTCGCCTCTATCAGAGCACGTTGCGCATCCAGTTGCAGCGGCAACTGCAGCGTCTAAAAATTAAGCAGTGCCAGTGGCGAATTAATTTGTAACATTAATTAAACACACACACTTACCGACCAGGCCATCTTGTTGACGGGATAGCAGCAGAGGAATTGCTGCTGCAGCTTACCAAACATGTTGCGCTCCATTGCCGTATTGAAATTGAAATTAAATGAAATTTAAATGAAATTAAAATTGCAAACGAAAGTACAAGCGTCAACTTCAATCGATCTGGCAGCACTGTCACAGATTATTACAATCAGCTGTCAGCACAGCTGTTTATCACTTACACTTTGCACACTTGTCGCCTACTCCGTTCAATTAATTAGTAAGCAACCATTTATTTCAATGATTAATGAACGAATGAAATATTTTTATTGTTTTTGCATTGAAGTTTAATTGTTGTAATTCACCCAGTAGCTCAGACATTACTGACTTACAATATGCACATGTATGTATACAGAGCATCTGTAAGTCTGGCAGGTCTGTTTCACTCTCTCTTTCTCTCCCTCTCTCTCTCTCTTATATGCAGCACAATGGTCCCAAAAGTAAAATCATGAATAAACTTTTTTGTAATTTTTACATCAAGCTAAAAAAATAAATATCTTTCCAATTATGAATCTTTAAAATAAAAAACTATTTGCTACAATTTGATTGATCATTTCTTTACAACAATTTTTTATCTATTTCAAAATTCCATAAGCTTCAATGTATAAATAAAACAAAGAACAAATTATGAAAATACTAAGTATTATAATAATTATTATATATTAATAATATAGTTGTCATAGGTATTTTTAAGATTTGTTAAATACTCAGTTTAGTTTATATACATTTATTTTAATTTTAAAAAATGTTGTTCAAATTCTATAAATAATTTAAATTCGGTTCAGCTTGCCAAAAGTTAAAAAATAAAATAATTTACAATAAAAACAATCCGGAGTTGATAAGCTACGATTACTTTCAAGCTTAAATGCAAATTTATGGACAAAAATCGATATATAAAAGATGAATATTACATGTGAACAAATAAACTTTTTATGTACACAAATCTTTGTTGCCGGAGAGTTGCTACAAGACTTGAGTTTAGGTAATCTTGTGTTTCTATTCTTCTCTGCACATGCTCCCTCTACCTCTCCCGCTCTCTATCTATCTCGCTCTGAAAGGCAACTCTCGACAAACGGTGCTCAAAAGTAAACAAACTGATAACCAACACTTGCTGCAATCCCACCCCCAATCCGAGTATTGAGTAGGACATTGCCCCCATGCCACGATGCAGATGAAGAGTTGCCGGCAATGCGTTTGCTCCAAACACTTCACACTTTACACGCTCCCTGGAGACCTTTTAGTATTGGCGCCTTTTACTAAATAAGATTGGGTTTGTTATCGTAGGTTGCAAAGCTTTTTAGGCTCAAATCTATGTTAAGGAATTTGAATTTGCCACCGACAGCTTTGCGTCCGCCTTATCAAGTTGGTCATCCGTTTATCCGCATGGCTGTTGTCTCAGTTAGCTTGACTGGCTTTTTAAAACTATAAATAATTACAAATTGTTTACAAATGTGTTTTGCACAAAAATGTGGTTTTAGCTTAAAAACATTTTATCAGAGTTTTTTTTTAATGAGTTTAAAGTTTTCTATATTTAATCAGCAGTTTGCGACAGTAAAAGTAAATTACTTAAAAACTAATTTTCAAACTGCTTAGTTTTTGATTGTTTTTTTTCTAATTACACCAGCGAAATATATATTTAAAAATTGAAAACAGAGAAGAGTAAATATTTTGATTACATGCCAGCTTTAAATCGATTAAATAATTGAACAAAAATAAATAAATGCAAATATCATGTTGAGTCTTGAGTTTAACCAAAATGCGTCAGATGATTTTTGTGTACAGATTAACGATTTACGGATTGCCAACGCAAATGGCAGCATCTTTGAGACGCGGGCGGAGGTCATCAAGCGGCTGCAATTCTTCTATGTGATCAAGAATCAGCAGTGGCACATAACGTGCCTGCTGCTGTTCGTCGAGGCCATTCAATATGCACTCTTCATCTATTTGGTGTTCTGGTTTGCGTTGAATGATGCGATGCGTTTGGATAGTTTGGCGCACATTGATTCCATGTTTTGGGTAATATTCGCCGGCAGCATTTTGGCCATTGTCTGTCTGTGCTTCTACTCGGCTAAGGTGCATTTTGTGAGCATGCAAATGTTGCTGCTGCTGCTAACCGCATTGGCAATGATCATCTATGGTGCGACGAGTTCAAAGTTCACATTTTGGCTGCTTCTGCTGGTGTTTGGCATGGCCTACTCCTGCCTACAGATTGTCCTGCTGGAGGTGACCCATCTGCGATTCACCGAATGCATCATATCGGTCTCGTACAGCCTCAAGCTGCTCAGCACCAGCATCGTCTATTACTATTTCGTCAACAATGTGAACAACTCGTATTTCTATGCCAAGGATGAGAGCACATTGATTGCACAGGGATTCGTGTTCATGATCATTACATCGCTGCTGGCCCTCGTCGTTGGCATGAAGGTGCCCCGTACGCATCACAGCAAACTGCTCGACATACAGCACGAGGTCTACGGCATTATCTTCATGAAGCATCAGATCGAACAGTTGAATGTCCGCTGGCTCAACGATGGCACCATTCCAACAATCAACCAGTGAATTGGAATGTTTTGTTTTGTTTCGCTTCGCTTAGTTTCTTTTTTTTTTTCTGTGTTTTGTTTTGCTCTTTTTTTAGTTTTTTGATTTTTTAGTTTTAAGTTTTGTACTATATTAAAGGTAGTTTTTTACGTTTATCGTTTATTGCTTATCGCGTGATGCACACAATCTGAATGGCGGCCGTGTTATCCCGACAGAAGTGGCTGGCACAGGCCGGGACATTGGCAAGAGGCGTCACCTGATAATGCTTCTCCTCTGCAAGAAATAAACACACACTCATTAATTAAATCATATTTAAAAATACAAAAACAAAATGAATATATAAAAAAAAGAACAGCTAAAACGAAACTCTTTTTTTATGTCTCTTTCTGTTTCTAAGATATACGATCTTAAATTGTTTAATTCTTAACGAAAAACTCAATTTTCGAGCGTCGCAATGGGTGAAAAAAGGACTATATCGAGATGCTGAACAAAAATATATATACATAATATAATTTCAAATGAAGATCACCTTATGGCGAAAAAAAAGAGCATAATTTAGGTATTATGGTTTTGTATTATCTGACGGCGATTACGTCTCTAGGATCACTGATAAATATATATACATATATGGTTAATATTATTTCAAATAATTAAACGAACATTTCGACTACTTTGCGCAAAATGAATGTTGATTTTACGGAGATCTGAATGTGTTTAAATATATCAAAAATATCTTTAAATTACGAGTCTAACCTTAAATCGATCGAGATTGAGATCTATATAAAGTTAAAGTGGCAAATTTGAAGAAGGCGTTCATAAAATATGATTGATGAATTCAAAAAGAATGAGTGATGAATAAATAATAAATATTAATCAATAAATAAGTTGATGAAAATACGCTAATTGAATCCCTGTTCCTGCCCCTAACAAACTTACCCAACTGATTCATAAATTTGTACAGCGTGTCCATGTTGCGCACTGTGCTGGCCAGCAGCATCTCGCAGCGACTGGCATGCGATGTATTCGGTGATGCGGTGATGTATTCGAGTGCTGAGAACAGCGCCGGGAATTGTGTATCATCGTGGATGACATCGGCGGCCAGCAGGAGATCGGGAGCTGCATATTCCGCCCAGGGGAACTCACTGACATCATCCCAGCGCAGTTGGGCACATTGCGGTTTCCCATCCACATCGCCAGGGAAATTCAAGTCGATGTTGTGGCGCATTAGTTTGACGCAAGCGTCGTTGCCATCGGTCATGAGGACTTGATGGACGGGCAACTGAAGGGATTTTTGCTTCAGCACTATGCCCAGCAGGCCTGCACCGGCGCCAAGTTCCAGCACATTTTTGCCTTCCAGCAGGCTGCGATGCTCCAACAGATAGTCGGCTAGAGCCAGGGAGGCCTCCCAGGTGCACAGACCGGTGGTGCCCTCGACGACAAAGCTATTCGATTCGCGTAGTGTGATCTGCTCTTTCGACTGGAGCATATAGTGCTTGTAGGCATAAATGGATGATGAGTTGACAGCTGATTCGTTTACGGTGGCCTTGGCCAGGTGGCCGCACAGGCTATTATAGATGTCGTCGTGCAGCTCCTCTTGATCCTTAAGCAAGTGCATCAGACGCTTCACGAACGCCTCCTGGTAGCTGCGACGCACCGGAAACTGTTGATTCAACGGATGCGCACAAGTCGCCTCTATCAGAGCACGTTGCGCATCCAGTTGCAGCGGCAACTGCAGCGTCTAAAAATTAAGCAGTGCCAGTGGCGAATTAATTTGTAACATTAATTAAACACACACACTTACCGACCAGGCCATCTTGTTGACGGGATAGCAGCAGAGGAATTGCTGCTGCAGCTTACCAAACATGTTGCGCTCCATTGCCGTATTGAAATTGAAATTAAATGAAATTTAAATGAAATTAAAATTGCAAACGAAAGTACAAGCGTCAACTTCAATCGATCTGGCAGCACTGTCACAGATTATTACAATCAGCTGTCAGCACAGCTGTTTATCACTTACACTTTGCACACTTGTCGCCTACTCCGTTCAATTAATTAGTAAGCAACCATTTATTTCAATGATTAATGAACGAATGAAATATTTTTATTGTTTTTGCATTGAAGTGATCACAGTTCGTTTAATTGTTGTAATTCACCCAGTAGCTTAGACATTACTGACTTACAATATGCACATGTATGTATACAGAGCATCTGTAAGTCTGGCAGGTCTGTTTCACTCTCTCTTTCTCTCCCTCTCTCTCTCTCTTATATGCAGCACAATGGTCCCAAAAGTAAAATCATGAATAAACTTTTTTGTAATTTTTACATCAAGCTAAAAAAATAAATATCTTTCCAATTATGAATCTTTAAAATAAAAAACTATTTGCTACAATTTGATTGATCATTTCTTTACAACAATTTTTTATCTATTTCAAAATTCCATAAGCTTCAATGTATAAATAAAACAAAGAACAAATTATGAAAATACTAAGTATTATAATAATTATTATATATTAATAATATAGTTGTCATAGGTATTTTTAAGATTTGTTAAATACTCAGTTTAGTTTATATACATTTATTTTAATTTTAAAAAATGTTGTTCAAATTCTATAAATAATTTAAATTCGGTTCAGCTTGCCAAAAGTTAAAAAATAAAATAATTTACAATAAAAACAATCCGGAGTTGATAAGCTACGATTACTTTCAAGCTTAAATGCAAATTTATGGACAAAAATCTATATATAAAAGATGAATATTACATGTGAACAAATAAACTTTTTATGTACACAAATCTTTGTTGCCGGAGAGTTGCTACAAGACTTGAGTTTAGGTAATCTTGTGTTTCTATTCTTCTCTGCACATGCTCCCTCTACCTCTCCCGCTCTCTATCTATCTCGCTCTGAAAGGCAACTCTCGACAAACGGTGCTCAAAAGTAAACAAACTGATTACCAACACTTGCTGCAATCCCACCCCCAATCCGAGTATTGAGTAGGACATTGCCCCCATGCCACGATGCAGATGAAGAGTTGCCGGCAATGCGTTTGCTCCAAACACTTCACACTTTACACGCTCCCTGGAGACCCTTTAGTATTGGCGCTTTTTACTAAATAAGATTGGGTTTGTTATCGTAGGTTGCAAAGCTTTTTAGGCTCAAATCGATGTTGAGGAATTTGAATTTGCCACCGACAGCTTTGCGTCCGCCTTATCAAGTTGGTCATCCGTTTATCCGCATGGCTGTTGTCTCAGTTAGCTTGACTGGCTTTTTAAAACTATAAATAATTACAAATTGTTTACAAATGTGTTTTGCACAAAAATGCGGTTTTAGCTTAAAAACATTTTATCAGAGTTTTTTTTTAATGAGTTTAAAGTTTTCTATATTTAATCAGCAGTTTGCGACAGTAAAAGTAAATTACTTAAAAACTAATTTTCAAACTGCTTAGTTTTTGATTGTTTTTTTCTAATTACACCAGCGAAATATATATTTAAATATTGAAAACAGAGAAGAGTAAATATTTTGATTACATGCCAGCTTTTAATCGATTAAATAATTGAACAAAAATAAATAAATGCAAATATCATGTTGAGTCTTGAGTTTAACCAAAATGCGTCAGATGATTTTTGTGTACAGATTAAATATGGTTATAATGGTTATCTTAGTGTTGAAGTGCTGCCTGCTTGGGCTGAAAGTGCTGCACGTTTTGGTACGGTGGACCTGACGAACAGTCTCGACAACGATTTACGGATTGCCAACGCAAATGGCAGCATCTTTGAGACGCGGGCGGAGGTCATCAAGCGGCTGCAATTCTTCTATGTGATCAAGAATCAGCAGTGGCACATAACGTGCCTGCTGCTGATCGTCGAGGCCATTCAATATGCACTCTTTATCTATTTGGTGTTCTGGTTTGCGTTGAATGATGCGATGCGTTTGGATAGTTTGGCGCACATTGATTCCATGTTTTGGGTAATATTCGCCGGCAGCATTTTGGCCATTGTCTGTCTGTGCTTCTACTCGGCTAAGGTGCATTTTGTGAGCATGCAAATGTTGCTGCTGCTGCTAACCGCATTGGCAATGATCATCTATGGTGCGACGAGTTCAAAGTTCACATTTTGGCTGCTTCTGCTGGTGTTTGGCATGGCCTACTCCTGCCTACAGATTGTCCTGCTGGAGGTGACCCATCTGCGATTCACCGAATGCATCATATCGGTCTCGTACAGCCTCAAGCTGCTCAGCACCAGCATCGTCTATTACTATTTCGTCAACAATGTGAACAACTCGTATTTCTATGCCAAGGATGAGAGCACATTGATTGCACAGGGATTCGTGTTCATGATCATTACATCGCTGCTGGCCCTCGTCGTTGGCATGAAGGTGCCCCGTACGCATCACAGCAAACTGCTCGACATACAGCACGAGGTCTACGGCATTATCTTCATGAAGCATCAGATCGAACAGTTGAATGTCCGCTGGCTCAACGATGGCACCATTCCAACAATCAACCAGTGAATTGGAATGTTTTGTTTTGTTTCGCTTCGCTTAGTTTCTTTTTTTTTTTGTTTTTTTCTGTGTTTTGTTTTGCTCTTTTTTTTTAATTTTTTGATTTTTTAGTTTTAAGTTTTGTACTATATTAAAGGTAGTTTTTTACGTTTATCGTTTATTGCTTATCGCGTGATGTACACAATCTGAATGGCGGCCGTGTTATCCCGACAGAAGTGGCTGTCACAGGCCGGGACATTGGCAAGAGGCGTCACCTGATAATGCTTCTCCTCTGCAAGAAATAAACACACACTCATTTATTAAATCATATTTAAAAATACAAAAACAAAATGAATATATAAAAAAAAGAACAGCTAAAACGAAACTCTTTTTTTATGTCTCTTTCTGTTTCTAAGATATACGATCTTAAATTGTTTAATTCTTAACGAAAAACTCAATTTTCGAGCGTCGCAATGGGTGAAAAAAGGACTATATCGAGATGCTGAACAAAAATATATATACATAATATAATTTCAAATAAAGATCACCTTATGGCAAAAAAAAAGGGCATAATTTTGGTATTATGGTTTTGTATTATCTGACGGCGATTACGTCTCTAGGATCACTGATAAATATATATACATATATGGTTAATATTATTTCAAATAATTAAACGGACATTTCGACTACTTTGCGCAAAATGAATGTTGATTTTACGGAGATCTGAATGTGTTTAAATATATCAAAAATATCTTTAAATTTGGAGTCTAACCTTAAATCGATCGAGATTGAGATCTATATAAAGTTAAAGTGGCAAATTTGAAGAAGGCATTCATAAAATATGATTGATGAATTCAAAAAGAATGAGTGATGAATAAATAATAAATTTTAATCAATAAATAAGTTGATGAAAATACGCTAATTGAATCCCTGTTCCTGCCCCTAACAGACTTACCCAACTGATGCATAAATTTGTGAAGCGTGTCCATGTTGCGCACTGTGCTGGCCAGCAGCATCTCGCAGCGATTGCCATACACCAAGGTGATGTATTCGAGTGCTGAGAACAGCGCCGGGAGTGTATCATCGTGGATGACATCGGCGGCCAGCATGAGATCGGGTGCTGCATATTCCGCCCAGGGGAACTCACTGACATCATCCCAGCGCAGTTGGGCACATTGCAGTTTCCCATCCACATCGCCAGGGAAATTCAAGTCGATGTTGTAGCGCATTAGTTTGACCGAAGCGTTGTTGCCATCGGTCATGAGGACTTGATGGACGTGCAACTGAAGGGATTTTTGCTTCAGCACTATGCCCAGTAGGCCTGCACCGGCGCCAAATTCCAGCACATTTTTGCCCTCCAGCAGGCTGCGATGCTCCAACAGATAGTCGGCTAGAGCCAATGAGGCCTCCCAGGTGCACATACTGGTGGCGCTCTCGATGGCATAGTCATTCGATTCGAGTAGCGTGATCTGCACTTTCGACTGGAGCATATAGTGCTTGTAGGCATACATGGACGATGAATTGACAGCTGATTTATTTACGCTGGCCTTGGCCAGGTGGCCGCACAGGCTATTATAGATGGCGTCGTGCAGCTCCTCTTGATCCTTAAGCAAGTGCATCAGACGCCTCACGAACGCCTTCTGGTAGCTGCGACGCACCGGAAACCGTTGATTCAACGGATGCGCACAAGTCGCCTCTATCAGAGCACGTTGCGCATCCAGTTGCAGCGGCAACTGCAGCGTCTAAAAATTAAGCACTGCCAGTGGCGAATTAATTTGTAACATTAATTAAACACACACACTTACCGACCAGGCCATCTTGTTGACGGGATAGCAGCAGAGGAATTGCTGCTGCAGCTTACCAAACATGTTGTGCTCCATTGCCGTATGGAAAATGAAATTCAAATTAAATTTAAATTGCAAACGACAGTACAAGCGTCAACTTCAATCGATCTGGTAGCACTGTCACAGATTATTACAATCAGTCGTCAGCACAGCTGTTTATCACTTACACTTTGCACACTTGTCGCCTACTCCGTTCAATTAACTAGTAAGCAACCATTTATTTCAATGATTAATGAATGAATGAAATATTTTTATTGTTTTTGCATTGAATTGATGACAGTTCGTTTAATTGTTGTAATTCACCCAGTACCTCAGACATTACTGACTTACAATATGCACATGTAATGTATATAGAGCATCTGTAAGTCTGGCAGGTCTGTTTAAAGATGCAAAGATTATCGTACAAATCTTATCCCTTTCAAACCTAGATAGTAAAACCTAGTTTATTTTTGTCTCTTCTTTTTCCCCATAAATATCAATAAAATCAAATTTGCTTTTTTAAGACTGTTCATTCTTTCGAGATCGTATAAGCAAAGTGTGAAAATATATGACGTACATATATACATCATACAGACACATACATGTAGCAAACAAGCAAGCTTACACACATTCATATAAGGATAGGTAACTGCGCAGCACTGCATCAATAGAGGGCGCCACTTGCCATTTATTAACTGCTTTTGTAATTTATCCCCACAATTTACATATCCAATCATACAACGCATGCACACACACACTTACACGCGCACGTAAAGAGAAACAATCTTACGAAATCAACAGTTGATGTTTTGCGTCAACTGTACCGCATGCAGTATAAGACAAACAAAAGATTTTTTTTTTGGTTTTTCTGTAGAAAAAACCGTTTATTTAAGTTCTGGATTTGCGGATATCTGTTGTACGTTGAACTATTGTATTGTATTTTAAAACAGCAATTTACTTTCTTTTTTTTTTTGCTTTGTTTTTGTGTTGAAGGCAACAAACAATGCAACTTCTTGTTAGTGTGCAAATCTGTTTTGTGCACTTTTGGAGGGGTAATTTGTCGGTTACATGCATATATGAATATCTTGTAATTCCCATAAACATTTATGTTAAGTTATTTAAGTGTACATATTTAGAATAATACATTTATCGTGCATTATAAGAATGCTATTACATTTAAAAGAACTTGTTTGTTGAACCCGGATTTTGTTTGATTTTTTTTTTTTTGCGTTTTTGCTTGGTTTGTTTTATCTGCTCAATTTTTCCGATGTCTATTTTTTTGTTTTTGCCTAAACGTATAAAATGCATGTAAATCTAAAACTTATTTAATAAACTACCACGCCCAATGCGGAGGGCCAACCAAACGTAAAAATATATGATAAGTTTGCGTTTCCTCGAAGAACAAATTATGTAATATTAGGTGAAAAAATAAAAATTATATGTATATATAATTTATATGTATGTGTTAAAATAGATTCTGCGTTTTGTGTACTCATTTCTGATGTGTATTTTTTGTTTGCTGTTGGCCAAATTTGATGTTCACTTGACCCGATCGCACTGCATTCACGCTGCGCCGCATTGGCGACTTGAGGACGCAGTTGCATCAACCATTGGCGCCGCGTTGCCGCTGTCCAAGTTGCCACAATGGGAGGAGAGGTTGTAGCTGCTCTAACTCACTCGCCTCAGATTGTGGCTAGGCGCGCCTCGATAGCTCTACTCCTTCTCATCCTCATTAGCCGGTCTGCTCCAAACGCAGCCAAATCCTCTATGCAGCTGCTGTGTGTCTGTTGTTGCCAACTGGCAGGCACAGCGTGAATGCCGAGCGATGCACAAACTTATCAACTAATATACATTTATAATAATAGCAATAGTAATTGTAGTAATAGCAATAATAATAAGCATAATAATATTAATAAATGTTACCGGGTATTCATTATATTATTTTATAGATTATGTTTGCTGTTTGTATTTGTTGTCCTTGTTTTTTTTTGTTTTTGGTTATAACAAATACAATTCTACATATATATATATATATATATATATATATATATATATGTATATTTATGTTTATATAAAGTGAAATCCAATACACGAAAATATGTTTGTTGTTTTGTTTTTCGTCCAAACAATAAGCTTCGTGTACAATTTTATATGAAAACGATGTTTGTTTGTTTGTTGTTGCTTGTATTTTCGTGTTGTTGTTGAATATTTTTTGTTTGTTGTTGCTTGCTGCTTAAGCACGCTCGCCGCGAATGCGACGCGCCAACTGTATGTCCTTGGGCATAATGGTCACACGCTTGGCGTGAATGGCGCACAAGTTGGTGTCCTCGAACAGGCCGACCAGATAGGCCTCAGAAGCTTCCTGCAATAGGCGAGACAGAGAAATGACGTTTGCAATTTGCACTTGATATATGATGAAAGAAGAAAGGAATCTAATTTCAACTTACCTGTAGAGCGCCAATGGCAGCGGACTGGAAACGCAAATCTGTCTTGAAATCCTGGGCAATTTCACGCACCAATCGCTGGAACGGCAGCTTGCGGATGAGCAACTCGGTCGACTTCTGGTAACGACGGATCTCACGCAGTGCCACGGTGCCGGGACGATAACGATGGGGCTTCTTCACGCCACCGGTGGAAGGTGCCGACTTGCGGGCAGCCTTAGTGGCCAGCTGCTTACGTGGAGCCTTGCCACCAGTCGATTTACGAGCGGTCTGCTTGGTACGGGCCATCTTTGTTTATTACTCGATGATGATGCTAGTGCAACAAGAAGAGATGAAAGATGAATTTCAGAGATGAAGCGCGATTGCGACGCTCAGCGCCGAAGCGCTGGCGCGCTACTGATGGCAATGTGGCAACCAACTATGGATGGGATGGTTGCAGTCAAAAAGGAAAGAAACACAACAACAAAAAAACGAGGGTTGAAATCTTTGGCTAAAATAAAGCAACGGTTGCTGTCGGCAGCGGCGGCGGCAGCTGCAGACATTTTTCATTTATTCGTGATGTTTGCTGTGCATTTTCCTTAGCCGATTTCAGTTTGGTTTGGAAACACTTCATAGCTTCCACTTCAGTTGCGACGTCTGCTGCTGCTGCTGCAACCCGAAGCAGCTTCGAGTGCCCACTTGAAGAGCCCCATTGTGTGAGTGCATACAATTTTTTCTTCTCTTTTTTAATTTGTTGTGTGCGAGTGGTGCCTGTGATGCCTCGGCATGAATTGTAATTTTGATTTTCTCCCCAGCCTATATACGACCCCTGCCTGCCTGCCTTTCTTTTATACTTTTTTTTTTTTTGTTTTTGCCACTCAAGCGACGTGAATTTTGCGTTTTTTTATGCGCACAGATCCAATCATGTTGAAGTAATGAGTTGTAGGTTTGAGTTTTAGATCTACACATACACCACACACACACACACACACACACACAGTCAACGCATTGGCCTGGAAAATGTGCAGAAGACTTTCTAAGCCAACAACATGAAGCGGTTAACGCGAACGATCGCGATAAATGTAGACAAAGGTACCCGAAATTAGAAATGAAAGACTTGTTTGGTTTTCATTCAGTCTAAGAATATTAATTGTTAGTTAGCTTAAAAAGGGACAGATAATCACGAACTAAAATCGTCACTTGAAATGTTTTACAATAAATAAATTTGTGCCGAATTTAATGTATTTCGCAAACATGTATGACATACACACACACACAAACAGCATGCAACTTCGTAAAAACCTATATTTCACAGAAAAAATTTGATTGCATTGCGTCAATTATTAATTAATTATTCGAAAGCATGTATTCGTAAACAGTTCAATACACATGCATGCATGGGCATGTGTCCGGTGCACAGGTGCTTTTTATTTTTGTGCTTTGCATAGTTCATAACTATATTGGTGGTAAGCGCAATAACAAGGAAAAGCAACAATTTTGGATCCCATTTCAACGCCACATGTGGAAACAGGCTGGCAGTATTGTATCATAGTAATAGAAATAGCAATATATATCAAGAGAGAGCCAGCGAGCGGGAGAGAGAAGTGCAAAGAGCGAAGAATACCAAACCGAAAATTGCGTCGTACGCAATTAACGCGCGAAAGCATTATCGCAGCTGTGGCCTGTATATGTGCGTATATACGGGGCAGCTGCATCACATCTTAATTGCAGCAAATAATGTATATATGCGACTTATGCATATATGTGTATGAAAAATACAGTAATTGGGATTAGAAGCAAACGCAAAGAAAAACAACACTGATATGACACACGCACACATACATCGACAGAAGTGCACGCTCAAAAGCTGATGCGCATGTCTCACTAGGAATGTGCGAGTGTATTTGTGCTTTTGCTCCCCACCAGTATACACACGCACACACACACACGCATATACCCAAATGAACAAAAAGAAAACAATAAACGTTGGTCAGAATCTAAATGTGATAACGTCATATTTAAAAGTACAGCATGAATAAATGATCAAAACAAAAACACAATAAAAACTGCGCGCCATTTTTATGTGCTCGTTTTCTGCTGTCGAACAGTAACTTTATGGGTTATGCAGTACGTTAGTAATTGTTAAAAACTTTTTTTGTGACTTCGACCTGTCTGCAATGGCAGCCATTTTGAAAAGGCAACAACAAGTACACCACACTAAAGTGTGCCCGTGCATCCGTCGTGCAAACGAAGTCACCATCGACGTCGTTGCCGCCGACGTCGTGCATTGTGTGTATCCATCAAGACACAAAAAAAAAAATGAGCTGTCACAAAAAAAAAGTGGTGCTCTACCGACCGCCCAGCGGAGCACCCAAATAACACAAAAGAATTATTGCTGTTCCACCTATTAATTCTGACATCGATGCACTTTCACCACTTAACACAAAACAAATGCAGTAAAAAAAAAGAATTGGCTCTAAAAAAAACCGTCTGGCACACTCACCGTCGAAAATTACGAATTTTACGAAAACCTCTGACTGAATTGAACGAGTGACGATTGTACAATGATTTGATATCAATTTATTTTTTATCAATTTGAAATCGAAATACGCACTCGATATTTGACTTTTATAAAAATCGAGTACGATATATCGAATTCAATTTTTTTGATTGAAATATATCGATGCAATATGACAACTTAAATAGAAACCACTAAATATATATCTTTTGAACGATTATCGATTGATATTACAAATTAATCGATTCCGAACATCAATTGATATTACAAATTTTCCATATATTTTAAGAAAAGTTTCCTCCTATCGATAACAATATACCAACGAATAAATGTAACAAGTACAGTAAAATGCAAAATAGAAATTATTACCTTAATGGTTACGAGGGTTGAAATAATTTATTTGCAAAAATCAGCATCGGATTACCAATTTGAGTACTCGAAGCCGATGATTACATTAAATTGTTACTAATTTTGCTCTCATTCATGCAGCCTGCAACTGCTTTGAAAATGTCATTTCTAACAAATGCGGTCATACCCTTTTCGGTTGTATACAGAAAAGAAAATCAGTTTTGAAAAGAGTAAGTAAAGCGCAAATAGGGTTTAACTTTTTTTTAAGAATAAAAAAAGAAAAAATAATTGTAACATATTAAAGTGAATCCATTGCCCGAGACAAAGCACAAGCGAGAAATCGAGTTGAAAAGTCGACCGGCAATCGAAACTAGGAATATGTTCGACTATTTTGAGGAAAACATGAGCATTGAAGTAAGTAACGGTTTTATTTTTGTTTTATTGTTTAATTTATTGTAATTAAGCATAATAATTAAACATACAGAGACCAACTGCTAAAATGTACTACGCACTTGTAAAGCTTTCGCGGCTCGAGGCTCAACGGCAGCAGTTGCGCGAAAGGCATCTGAAATTCGAGCTGGAGAGATTTGAGTGGGCGAAGGAGGTGGACGACAGGCGTCTAGCGATTGAGGAGCAACGGGTGAAGAATAAGCATGAGGAGCGCATGCTCGAAATGCAACTGAAATACAAAAAATAAACAAGAAGTGTATGAATGGTATTTCCATATATATATATATATATATATACATAGATATATATTTTTTTTTGAATGCACTTCAAACCATAGTTAATCCCGACTCCTATTGATGGTCATGGTTTGCCATCCCAAACTTTTTAAATGTAGCTAAGCAGTTTAGTCAAATTTGACTTGCTTTAATTAAGTACAATTATTCTCACATATAGAAAACTATATTTAGTTTATCGTTAGTCTTAATGTAATTCATTTTAAATATTATAGGACCACTTTTTGAATAGAATGTTTATTTTTGGATCAACTATTTTTTCTTTATAATTATTATTAAGCAAACATACTTGAAGTATAATATTTATTTTGGTTTATCTATGATTATACGGCTGAGGAATATATTTTAAATATATGTCTTTATACTCATCTATAATTATATATAAATTTGTATATTGTGTTATACAATAATTATTAATTAATTATAATTATTAAGAACATATTTTCAATATATATATTTTAAATTTAATAAGTTCGGTTTTATAACAAATATTCCTAAAACAAAATATAATATATATATATATATACATATTCAAATAAACAAAGTTGCAAACCATAAAAAAAACGTTGTTTTTAGTCTAACGAACCGGTTTAATTGAAACAATATTATTTTGAATTTTGATGTTCGATTTAAATGTACGTTATGGAGAATTGTACCACACCCAGACTCTGCTAAGCAGGGAGCATAACAGCACTGAAATAACAGTGCCATTTTGAGTATAACATTTTAAGTGTGCCCTGTGCCTGTGGGCTATAACGTAGACCCTGCACTCAATAATCGGTTACACTGGCCGCAGGTCGGTTGTGTTTTTTAATTTGCTGCGCGAGTCGAAAGGTATTTGAAAGCCGAGTGCAACGGATATACATAGTTAAACTTTTATTGTTTTATAACTAGAGCGAGATTGTCTCTAATTTTCCATTTAATTCAAGCAATTTTTTTTGTGTTATTTGTTTATTATTGTGTGAATGTGCAGGTGTGCTTGTGTCCAATTGATCAGCGTGCGCGCCTTGTTTTCCCTGTGTTTGTTGTTGTATTCGTGTAGGTCAAGGTAAGGCCGCTACTGCAGAAGGCGGCAGGCAGCACAGCCAATACAGGCAAACAGCTGCCCAAAAAAGCACCGTTAGTCGCGCTGTTTTGTGCTCAATTCATTGAGCGCAATTTGTTTCCAAATTCAATACGAATAAAAACGGTGTCAGCAGGACAACACAAACACAATTTTAGTTTGTAACTGTGTGTGTGTTTTTGTGTGTGTATGAAACCTTAAAAGTCAATACATATGCATTTGTTTTTGCACAGTTATATTTTACTACGTGTTGAAGATGTGCAAATAACCAAAACAATCAAAACAAAAATTGCTAAAAAATTGTCTTATTTAAATTTTATTGAAATGCAATACAAGCTACATAAAAAAAAATTGTCCATTTTTTATATAGTATATATTTGCAACATTTTCATTTTTTAATTGTTTCGGCAAAGTATTAAATTAGCTTTATGCAAAAAAACTTTTTGTTTGTTGTATTTATTTGCGACAAAAAACAATTAAAAATGGCAAAAAATGTGATTTTTGTATCTTATTTATTTACACTATTAAATCAGATCGATTAAATGCGGTCTGCGGGAATAACTGTTTTTAGCTTAAGCACACACACATTCATACCACCGAACTTTATCTCGTTTGTTAATAAGCCTCCACCGTTAAATATTGCAGTGTAGAGTGAATGGCTGCCAAAAACCGCCTTGCACAATAACAAATAAATAACAGCAAAAACAAAACCATAAGAATAAGAATAACAAGGAGAAGAGCGGAACAAAGGCAGACAAAACGGCGTATCTACAACAGCAGCGTCGCCTGTTTAGCGGCGGCGGCGTCGGCATCTTGGGCGGCAGCGGACCCATGAAACAACAACAGCCGCCGCCGCTGCCGCATACGCAGCCACCGTCCCTGACACAGGCAGCAAACGTTGGCGCAGCAGCAGCTGGAGCAACTGAGAGCAACATTGTCACCAACACCATCAGCAACTTTAACAACAACAACAGCAGCGCTGCTGAGGCTGCTTCCAAGTCTCGTCCAGCTCTATATCCAAAACGTAAGTAATATTTTGATTATTATTATTGAAAATGCTCAATTCAAAAAGCTTAAATCAATGTAAACTTTGGTATTTGAATAAATTAAAGTGGAATAAGATGAATAGGGAAAGTGGTTAAGAATCCAAACGGGAAGAATTGAGTAAAATATTTAATTGAAAGTTTAACGATCAATTTTATAAATGATTTGAAGCCCATAAATATTAAAGAAGAACTTAAATAATAAATAATTGGGCTCCAATTAAGAAGGAAATTTTCAATATTCTATACATAACTTAATCCTTAGTCGAATATATATAAAGGTGCTTCTCACTCTCTATTAATAGTCAATATATTTGATTCAGTGTCGATAGTTTTTAAAAGCCGTCCAAGAAATTGTTTGCGTATTAAAGATTAAGGTCGAAACTTCCTCAGACAGGCACGCAAGCAAGGTCAACTATCGCACTCACACACACACACATATATATATATATATATATATATATACATATATCAATTCAATTAGGCATTCAAGCCATGCCCCGTTTCTCGCAGTGTGCTCACCTCACCCCATATAGGCTGGCCTTAATGGTAGTTCTTCTGCTGCTTCTATTGCTCCCTTCCACTTTTGCTATTTTTCCTTTGCATACCTTTCTATTTTTTTTGTTTCCTCTATTTTCTTTCGCTTGTGCTCAATTTGGCACAACAACTTTTGCGGTCGTCTTGGCCTAGCCGCTTTCGCTCCGGGTTCGGTTGCGGAGTCGGTTTGGAGTCGGAGCCACAGTAACTACTTGTCTCTGATTGCACTGCGGCCTCTTTTGCTGCTGCCCATTCCATTTTTGGTGGGCGTCGAGTTGTCGCTGACTGCAGTTGACAGACCCAAAACCCACACCCAAACCCATATTAAAAAACTCAAACCAAAACCTAAGTCTTAACGCAACTGGGCGTGGCAGTTGGGGATATATGGCAACGTCATTAACAGCTAACAGCTAACAGTAGCTGACAATATTGTTAGCGTTGTGGCAGCTTTTAGCTGAAATCTTTGCGGCTATGTATGAAGTGACGAAAGATACACATTACTCGCCATATATAGAGATATACACAGATATGGATATATAGACAAAGCGCACTAACTCTCAAGAAAACTCAACTAGTAGATGCCCTCAATCTACACTTTAAATACAGTTTGTTCAATATTAAAATACCTTTTATTTAATTAACAAAATCTGCGTTTCATACTCGATTTTAATATAGATTTTATTATATATTTAACATTGTAAGTAGTTAGATTTTTAATATCTTTGATATCAGCTTGTTCGTACAGATGGACATGACAATTTATATTTTTGGCGTTGCAGATGTTTACTTTTTCCTTAAATCACGATAAAAAAAAATATTGCTACTTTATTATAAAATGTAATGGGTTTTTGTAATCATTTGTAATGTACTAAGATCTATCATAGGCTATATCAATATGTATTCAGATGCATATAGATTCCATATCTATTTTTATTTAGGGTAGACGTTTTTATACAGACTCGATAAGATAAACCATTTATTTGGTTGGTTGGTTGTCTTGTGTCATATTTTGCAAGCCTTCAATATATTTATAAGAACAATGTACGTAGTGTGTTTTTGAGAGGTATATATATGCTCATACCTATAGATACTGTATATATACATATTAACAATCTTAGTTATGCGCTGACGTCACAACTTATCTTCCATATTATTGCGGTTTTTACTCCGCTGAATTGAGACAAAAGTGAACATTTAAACAACATTGCAAAATATTTTGGATTTTCTCTCTATCTTTCTTTCGCTCTCTCTCTCTTTTCATTTGTGTGTTAATATTTCTAATTGGAATTGCTGTAGTCCCCCTTTTACTTCCCTAATCTCTCCCCATTTAAGAAGTCATTAAAAATGCTTTATTGTCGTTTAATTTTATATTTTGTTAGTAGTTATTGTTGTTGTTGTTGATTTCACATGTTATTTTTTGTTCTTTTTGCTGCTGCATTCTGTAAATTACGCTGCGCTTATTTCAGCCTCCCAGGAGAGTGGTGGAGCAATGAGGGCGGTTCTGGGGAGGGTGCAGATTGCCGCAATTGGAGCGTGTTGTAAATCAGCGCACAACTTTGTCAACTGGTCTCTGACTAAATGTTTAAATTGAGAAAAATGCTTAAGTGCACCAAATAACTCTATTTAAAAATAATTTATAGAAGCAAGAAGAATGCTTTTGGCTAAGATTGCCTACCCTTGGGGAGCGAACATTTAACTTTTGCAATAAATTAAAAAAAATAAATAAAAAAAAGAAAAACAACCGTTTGTTCCGATGCTGATGAGAATAAAACCGTATATTGACCGAGTTGCTTCTACCTATTTTGACCAACAATTAAGTTGTTAAAATAAGAATCCTTTGTTCGACATATCAACATAAAATATATATATATTATATATGTTTTTATCATTTACTTCATATAAATATTTTTATATAACGGTAGAAGGTAGATGATTTTGTCTTGCTGTGCCTTAAAATTGGACCGCTACAAAATTGATAACAGCAATAAGTGATATCGATAAATCGATAAAAATCCATCTGTTATCTGTTACATTTATAAGGCTAATTCACCAAATTTGTGTTTTAGATTAATATATATTTTTTCAAGAACCTAATCCTAATAAATCGAAAATGCCAATATCATTCGGAACAGCACAGCTAAAGTAACCAAACATAAAATGTAAAATACAAATCGAAATGGAAATGTTAATGGAATTTTCGATTTAAAGAACATTTTTGTGTGGAAATTTCAAAAAATGCAAGAGAAGAATTTCACACGAATTGTTTACACAAATACGACGCAAGGAGCAGAATTTTTAGTTGCAGTTGCACATAGGGAAATTGGTTGAGTGGGGGAAGGGTGTGGGGTGGTGGGAGGTGTTTGGTCATGTTTGGGAGAAGAAGCTGTTGAAGCTCTATGGAGCTACTTGAAACGTGCGTCAATTGTTTGGGAAAGGAACGAACGATTGGAATTCTCAACGTGCCGCAACTGCCAACATCTATTTATGGAACATTGGGAGTAGCTCATCGAGTGGCCCTTTTGGTGGTGCAATCTGCGATGTGGTTGCTGTTGCTGCCGTCGCTGCTGCTGCTGCTGCTGCTGCTGCTGCTTTTGTTTGTTTACTGAATGCCTTTCAGGCAAAAGCTGCAACACGAAACCAAAGCCAATGACGAAGACGAAGAAGATGACGATGACGATGACGATGATGATGATAATGATGATTATGCCGTTGCCGTTGCACTGCATTCAATGGCTGACTGGGCTAAGCAGGCGATGGTTGAAGTGGTGGTGGTTGTGGTGGCGGGGGCGTTGCATTTGCACTCGTGCGTTCAACAAGAGGCACTCGATGCCGCACGCCGAGTGAGGCAACATTTAAAGGCAACACAGAACCAGCTCGAATTGAACTTAATTGCATGAAATTGAGACACAAGTCTTCATATACATGAGAAGGGTCAGTGTGGGGGGAAGACGCAGAGACTAAGAGTCGCAAAGTAGCAGAGGCTCCGAGTCGCAGCGTATTGCGCTAGAGAATCGAAGAATCCGCGCCGAGATTCACTCAAAACTCATGCGTCGTCCTCAATTTTGAACTGTGTGCTAAGTGCGCCGTCAAATGAGCTGTCATAACGATAATAATAATGATGATGATGATGATGATGATGATATCGTCACTAAGAAACTAACAAATTTAACCTAGAGATGAACGATGTCAATCAAAATATTATACTTACCATATATATATTTATATGTATATACATATATTAGATATTGCTAGAGCTATATTTTCAAATAAAGTTACAATCTTGCTTATCGATAACGCCAAATTAAAGTCACATAACTTCAGAAATATTAAAAATATCATAATTAAATTAAACAATATGAAAAAAAGAAACAAAATTAAACTTAATCATTTAACAATTATTAATATTAGATATGTAAAATTAGATAATCATTTGTAAATTATTTAAAGTAATTTACAATTTTAGTAGTCATTATTTAGTGTATTATAAAAAATTCTCGTTTATGTTAAATTTCTAGCCAAATGCGTAGCTTGTACAATCGGGCATTTATCAAATATCTTGGTAAAAGCACGTTTTTTTTTTTCATATCAGAACAAATTTGTTGTTGCTCTGGCAATTAAATAGTCTAATGATCTCATTCAATTGGATTAAGATGAAGAAAAAAAATGTACAGCAAAAAAAAGGCATTTTCCCCGCACTTAGTTCTTGTTAGCTCGTGTCACGCGCTCATCTCTAGCGAAGACTAACAGCAACTGGCATGTGAAATATGCTGTAAGAAGTCTTCTTAGACAAGCTCCATTTGGGGGCCACAATGCTCAAGTGGTTGACACCAGCGAACTCTGGCAAATATGTGTCTAACAGCAAATGTAACGCTGCCATTAACAACGATCAGAATGCAACGTCCCCTCGCCTTTCCCTTAGCACTCAGCCACTATTGACATGTCCACCCCCCTCCCCCACACCTCTCTCTTTCTCTCCCTCTCTCTTTTTTTTTACTTGAGCAAGTTCTATCGATGACAAAGTTGAGCCGATGAACTGTGAAATGCATTTTCCCGTTCAAAACAGACTACAAACGACGACCGCATAAACATCTCAATAGGGGAGCGGGATGGTCGAGTGTTTGTGTGTGTGGGGGGGGGGGGGGAGTGTATGGTTTATGCAATAAATTGAACTGCCAGCAGAAAGTAAAGCGTCGCTTCGCTTTCGATAAAGATCTTGTTCAGTGAATTGATTTTCGAATTAAGTTCGAGATTTGTTTGGATGCCACTTGCAACAGATTGACTGACTGACTGACTGAATGAATGTGTGCATGTGCATTTGGCAGTTTTATTGCATTGCTAAGCTTACATTTGGCATTTGTTTATACTTATTAAGCAGCTGGCGCAGACGAAACAAATACAGATACAACAGGCAAAAGAATACAATGTGTTATCTTTAGTAAACACAGCGATCTTTGCTCGTTTCCTCTGCTTCTTTATTGTCATTTTTACTTTTAATTTTTTTTTTTTTTTATGTTGTTTGCCTGTTTATTTAAGCGCAAATCTTGGAACAATTGATAAAACTTGCGGCTTTAACGACTTTGCTTATATTTTTGCTAGCATGAACATTCCAAAAAAAAAAGAGATTTTGAGAAAAATACACTGTAAAGTGCAAATACACTCAGAGAAAAGTGTAGGCACTTTGAAAATGGCCTGCAAATGTACACTTTTTTTCTGAAGGATTTTTACTTGTACAGTCGTAAATACAATTTTATTTTATCATAAGGAAAAAGGAAATACTTTCTTCGCCTAATAAGAACTTTAGCAAGAAATCAAATCAATTTAAATACTTTTGTCAACTGTCCTTGTCCTTTATCATTTATCCTTGTGGCTTAGATGAGAATATGCCTCAGCTTGGTAAGCATTGGTAAACACGGAAATTTGATTGTAAACATTTTGGTGCCACATATCCTTTGGCTAATTGCCAGCTGGGGCAGCAACCCCTTGTGGGAGGCATGGAGGTGGGTTGGCCTGAGTTAGGCTCCCTTTGACAAAAACGCCCTTCTCATTGTTGTTGTTTCCTTTCCTCCTCCCCCCCCCCCTATTTGCATAGCTTGCGCTTGAATTTCCTGTTTGTGTTTCTGGTGTGGTTGCTGTTGCTGTGAGGTCCTCTTATTGTTATCGATAAGTGCAGTGTTTAAGGGTTGCAAATCGCCCAGAAGGGTGCGTTAATGATATGTGCCTTTGCAAGGGCAAAGCAAGCGTCTCAGTCTTGATGAGCGCCGTGAAGTTGGCCCATTCAATTTATCTACTTAACATGCCTAAACTCAATTAATTGCTTAGTTGGGCATTGCGAAAGTGCAACGCCCATCCTTGCCACCAGCTGAGTGCTCCAAAGGTGTGTGGGTGTGGGTGTGTGTGCGTACTTGTATACATGCCACAAGAGATGCCACATTTCGCAAAAGCCAGCACAAATATTTATCCAAATATCAATTTTTTATCTTACAGCTATTAAATAAGACATCATCACTATCAATATAGAATTTCAAAGTTATCGATTATTATCGAAACCTTACAAAAGGTTTAGATACAGTTGACTTGTTTAGCCCAGAATAATGTTTTCTTTTCTCTTTTTTTTTTAATAATAAATCCCAATTCTAACACAATACCTTTTTTTAGCCTGGTCTTTTTAGCTATACTATTCGAGTAGACTTCTGGACTTCGATAAATATCAATAGCTTAGAAGTTCTCACTTAAAACAACTGACCTATTTCTTATCTTAAAACATATTATCTTATCATAGCTACACCATTGCTTAGAATAAATATTCGTTATCTTTCTATGACAAATAAATAATTAATGATTAATTTCGTACAATAAAAAAACTTTTGACATTATTGATTGATTCATAATAAAAATCAATAGAGATTTTATTGAATTACGAAAAAGAAAAGAAAAAAATGCACATTAATTTTAAGCATGGGAACAACTTAAAAATTAATTATTATTTCGTTTGATTATTTTAAATGTATATAAAATTTAATATAAACTTTCTGTTCTTGGTTAAATTTTTCCAAATTGCTGAAATATTGAATGTTATTCAATTATTTGAATAAAAAGACAACAATTAATTGAAATAACATTTAAAAATGATAGAAAAAAATAATAGTAATTATAACAATAAATGTAAGGTAAATTTTTGTGTAGCAATAAGTTGATACGGCAGATTTAACAAATGTTGCAATATGGTAGTTTCAATGAATGTGGCATCTGGCAGCACTGTGCAAACTCTTGCAACCCCCAAACTAGACTAGTTGCAGTTGCAGAGTCTCAAAGCTGGCATAGATTCGCATCGAGTCTCCTTGCCGCACATGTTGGGTGCTGGCGCAGGCGCAGGCTCAGAGAGCGCAATTGCCACGGGTGTGTGTTGCCCAGCTACTGTTATCCTTCTGACCAAACCAGGGAGAGTGTGAGAGAGAGGGAGAGAGAGAGAGAGAGAGCTAAAGTGGCACATTAAAGTTTCGTGGGTTGTTCATTTGATTTTTTTCTCTTTTTAATTTTTTTTCTTGTTTTTTTTTTTTTGTTGGATTTCGTGTGTTTTGGGCATGTTTTGCTTGGATCCGTGCGCCGCTCTGTTCAGCTCCGTGGCTCGAAGCGTGTTGAGGCTAAAACAATAAAAAAAAAAACATAATAAAATAGATATAGTTAAATATAGATACAAATAAATTAAGAAACAAACAATAAAGTGTGTTCAATTCAACTCGGGGATTTATTTTGTTTTTAATGATTATAAACAAAACGCTTTAAACTTAGCATTTTAACACGACAACAATCAACTTTAACTTGTGGCAAATTCTTGGTGCCCCATTAGATACAAACACACACACACACACACAAACACAGAGAAATACGCACACGTAAGAAATATTAAAACGACAAACGCGCAACACAAATCAACACAACACTCGTCATGTGTAAGTACAGATGCAGGTGCATATATATATCTTTATCTATATATATATATATAAAGAGATAAATAAATGAGTGTGTGTGTGTGGGTGTGTGAGTGGGTGGCTGGGTGTGTGTGTGTGTGTACTTGTGTTTGAAGCAGCTTGCTTCTTGGCACTTGAGCTAAGCGGGCCCAGCAATTTGTTTGTTTTGCGCTAATGGGCAAATGGAGCTGCTGCTGCTGCTGCTGCTGCCGCCACACAGCGGGTTGCATGCACCAACACCCACCCACACCTCCGCCACTTTTTTCGCCCGTTTACAACTCCAACTCCAGTGCAATGCACTCAATTGAAGCTGCTAATGTGACGCTAATGTTTCTCGCAATGTTTCTTTTGTTGCACAGCGAAGACGCCGTCATTTGACAAGGATCGGGATTACATTGGGTTTGCCACGCTGCCGGAGCAGGTGCATCGGAAGTCGGTGAAGCGCGGTTTCGAGTTCACACTGATGGTTGTCGGCGAATCGGGTCTGGGCAAATCGACGCTGATCAACAGCCTATTCCTGGGCGATCTGTACAAGAACCGCCTGGTGCCCAACGTGGAGGAGCGCATCGAGAAGACAACGCGTGTCGAAAAGAAGACCATGGACATTGAGGAGCGTGGTGTACGGCTGCGTCTAACCGTTGTCGATACGCCCGGCTTCGGAGATGCCGTCAACTGTGAGGACAGCTGGCGTGTCTGTACCCAATATATTGACGAACAGTTCCGTCAGTATTTCACCGATGAGAGCGGACTGAATCGACGCAATATACAGGACAATCGTGTCCACTGTTGCCTATACTTTGTGCCGCCCTGGGGACACAGGTGAGATAAACCATAAAACATACAACTTACAACCGAATCCTTTACCAAATTGCATTTGCATTGACAGCCTGCGGCAGATGGATTTGGATTTGATACGGCGATTGCATCGCAAGGTGAACATTGTCCTGGTGATTGGCAAGGCGGACTGCCTGAACAAGCAGGAGGTGCGCAAACTGAAGGAGCGCATTCTCCAGGATTTAGAGGACAATCACATACAGCTGTATCAGTTTCCCGAATGTGACTCCGATGAGGATGATGATTTCAAGCAGCAGGATCGCGAACTGAAAGCATCCATACCGTTTGCCGTTGTTGGCAGCAACACCATACTCGAGGTAGCCGGCAAGAAGGTGCGCGGCCGTCAATATCCCTGGGGCGTTGTCAATGTGGAGGATGCTGAGCACAGTGATTTCATCAAGCTGCGCACCTTTTTGATATCGACTCATATGCAGGACCTAAAGGACACCACACAGGTCACAATTCCCTTCCCCCTCTCTCTTTCTCTCTCTCTCTGTTATTTGTATTTATAGTAATATTTTGTTTCGTACACAGGATGTGCACTACGAGAACTTTCGGGCACAGTGCATCTCACAGATATCGCAGCATGCGTTGCGTGAGCGCGGCAAATTGAAGCGGGACTCGATTAGCTCAACGAACGGTTTCGATGCGGCCATTTCGGAAACGGATCGCCTGCTGTTGCAGAAGGACGAGGAGATCCGGCGCATGCAGGACATGCTTACCCAAATGCAGGAGAAGCTCAAGCAGACGCATCTCATGGAGATGAAGAAAAACGACAGCGTCATTGATGTCTAAATGGCGCCGGGCGACTCTCTCTTTACCCAGTCGCGTGTTCATTTTTACACCTTGATAGACATTATAGTTATAACTTATATATATATATATATAAATATATATAATAATTATATAGACACACACACACACACACACACAAACACACGCAACAGCAAACAACCACCAAAAATTACGTTTTTTTTAATATAGCACATTTACCAGTAAACTTAATTTGATTTTCTTAAGCTTTTTCTAGTTGCTAAACTAATACAGATCAAACAACGAGCGATATTATTGAATTTTTTCGCCAATTAAAGTTTTTCTATTCTTTTTTGTTTGTAGTTTTAAATGATATTTGTACACAAAAAATCAACAGCATAAAACGCACACAATTTGTAGAAGCAAAACTAAACTGAGCAAATTGTTGTTCAATTCGTTTAGAATTTAACCAAAAAAAAAAAACAATTATGAAAATCGAACAATATGCATTACCCAATAAAGAAGGCAACTTAAAATTAGATTCAGACGAATTCGATAGCTTAAATTTGTAATGTGAGCAAATAGAAGAAATACAATTTTTCAATTGTTGACCGTAGATATTAAATACACACAAATTTGACTTCAAAATAATGCATACAATAACAAAAAAATAAGTAATTTCTTATAACGATGAGACTATGCCATTAACTTAGCTGTTGCCTTAATACAAAATGTAACTCCACAAAATCCACTAACAACAATACCAAAGTAAAAGGAGTTTAAGCAACTATTAAATCCAAAAGACAAACAAACAAAACAGAACAAAACAAACCAAGAGGCACACACACAGATATAAACCCAAAAAGTAAGCGTATTAAAATTATGTGTACTTTATACATATACATATATAAATATATATATATATATATTTATTATTATTATTTTTTTTTTTTTTTTGTAATTTCTTGGTCAGAGTAAACAAGAGAAACAATTGGAAACGCTAAAGCAGCTCCTAATTTGTTGAAACGAATTGTTAATGAATTTATTTTAAATTATTAGTTAAGCAACATACAACATAATAATTAAATTAAAATTATAGTGGAAAATTATATACACATTGTAATGATTAAATTGAAAAAAAAAAACAAAACAAAATCAACTATTTAAAATAAACATAATTATGAAAAATAACCATTCATTTCAAATAGAAAAATATTTGGGTCATTATAAATAATAATCAGTATTTAGAGAAATCTCCTTTTATCAATGTTTCTGATCATCAGATTGCACAAAAGGCAAACAAGTCTTCAGTAAAATGTTTTTTAAATTTAAATAATCAAATAAAATCGAGCGCTTACAATAATATAAGAAATAAAAATATGTAATTTAAAATTGCAGAAAGACTTTAATAATTAAAAACTGCGAGACTAGTTACAGAAAGATGCATATGGCTGCAAGTTTTATTTATTAAATTTGTTCAATGTTATTTGTTTTTGTTGTTATTTTTTCGTTTGCTACAGCCTGCGTCAGCAGGAGCTTAAATATTCCAAACAGGTAATTTTGTTTGATTATCGCCCAGAGCTGTTGTCAGAAACTGCAAAGATAAATCACAATCGGAAACCTGACGGCAAATACCAATGTTTACACAGTTTGGGCTTCCTCTAAATATATATTAATAGCTGTTAATTCAAATGTCGCGCCAATATTCTTTTAAGACTGTCGAACACTGATTCCAAACATGTGTTCAGTTCACGTACGAACTAGCAGATCGATACACACTTTAAAGAACTGCTGAATATTGGCTGACAAATAATTAATTTTGTTATTTTACTCATTTTTTAATTGACACCACGTGGTCAAAAAGAATGTATATAACAAATTTTATATTAGCGCTAAAAATATTTTATTAAAATTTATTATCACATGTAGAAAAGAAAACAAATTAAGTCCAAAACATTCACATATTTACACAGTTTTTTTGATTTGAATTGTGGACTATAAAAAAAACACTTGGTTCCGAGGAAAAATTCATATTGAAAGGGTAGTAACAGAAAAGACCAGTTCGCTAGTGCTCAAATTGTAAAGATACCAAGAAGAGCGTGGTGAACACAACGCAAACCTATAAAAAATACTACATTTTGTATTTAAAAATAAATAATATAAATGCACGCTCAATTTTATATATGATAATATATTCATGCTTATTAAATTTATTTATCTCATAGAGCTATATTTTTCAATGCGAACTTAATCGCACTATTGGTAATCTTTATATAAATTTGAATAGATTTAATTCAAAATAAAATAAATTAATTAATATAATAAAAATCATTGACTCTTAATCCTTGACTTTGAGGGCTGTCTCATTATAGCATTGTCCACTGACTAGTCTGTCGAGAGGCAAAATACCGAAATACCAAAAAATACTGAAATAAACATTTATTGTATATATATATATATATATATATATGTATGTGGCTACTCTAAAAGCAAGCAAACCAGCCAGCGAGCAGCCAGTGAGAGTGAGCGAGGAGACGACGAAGACGGCTCGTCAAGAGTTACGCACTGAGTATGTGCTGGCGGCGGATAACGGCGAACGGACCCAAAAAACAACAGTGTGCGTGTGTGTGTTTTGCTCTTTATTTTCATTTGAAACACCAAGTATATTGGTTAATTCATAATTATTTTTGTAAAATCACAAACTGCAAACAACGACTGCAGTCTTTCGTGTGAGTGCAATTCTTTCCCAAATGTAATAACATTAGGTGTGAAAATATTGAACTCAACTTAACTAAAATATCAGCCAGCAAACTAAAGCAACAGCACTAGATTTGCATGCATCCAACTCTGCCTCATATCCATTGGTGAGGAGTCACATAAAAAATGTCAGCTGAAAATCAAAATCAACAATTATAAGTAATTACAACTACAACTATGTATAACTGTTAAAGTAGCGGCAGCAGCAGCAGAGCACTGGCAGAGCAGCAACTACGGTAGTTTAGCAGCCAGCAGCACCAAGAAGACGGTGACGAAGAGCAAGACGAAAAGTAAAACAACAATAAAGCTGTCCATATTCATGAAAAAAAAATATATTGAGAAAAAAGCAGCATGTCGTGAGCTAATCAGAATCAGTGGAAACCAAGAAGAGGTTTTCTCTTTGAAGTTATGTTGTTAGTGGTTGGTAATGTTTTTATCAATAAATGTTGACAAATAGGTGAAAATATTCCAATTGAACTTGTATGTTATATTTATAAAAATACGCCAAGCCAAAGCGACGCAGTCGTCGCAGACACCGTCGCAGTCGACGTCGTCTCGTGGTGTCAACGTCAACTCCAACCGCGCCGCTTGCTGCTCGCTCGTATGTGGGTGTGTATGTGCATATGTAGGGCCAGAGAAGGTGGACTTCAGTTCTGTTAAAAAGGCGACTCCTGCCGGCAGTCCCGTTATTGTTGCACTTCGTACACACGATGAAACACGATGTGCACGTGACACGACTCAATATAGGAACTTGTAGAAAATAGTGACACAAATCAAAGATTTTAATGGCATGTGCTAATACTGAAATTAAGAAAGAAAATTGGGATTTTTAAGAATATTTTTGTCGACTGCTTTACAATCACCAAATGATTTTAGCAATAATTAGGCCTAATGGAAGAATAAACGAAATAATTGCGTTCAACATTTTTTTGTGCCTTCGGTGATTTGTGTTTGTGTCACGACGTGTTTCTTAAATCCTAAGCGCACCCATATCTATGTGTGTGCGTGTGTTTTTTTTACTGAAAAGTCGCGTACGGGTAAAAAAAGATAAATAGCTGAGAATCCAAATCTAATCGTGGGTAGTTTGACCTGCCCGCTTAGCAATTACCAGCCGTTTCCGCTCGCCGTCGTTCGTTGTGGTGAATTTCGAATATTGATTCTATCCTTTAATACATTTATTAATCGCAGTTGAGCGCTGCTTTAATGAAACTATCAAAGCCCAAAAAAGAAAAACTGAGCAAATAAAAAAAAAAGCTAAACGAAAAAACCAACAACAACTGCAAGAAGAAGAATTAGCACAGAATACAGGAAAATGACGGACTATGTGGAGCTGTTAAACCGAATGTCGAGCACATTTAACAGCGACTGCGCCACCAGCACCGCTGAGGGCGGCACTTTGCTCAATATGGATCTAGCCGAGGATAAAACTCTCAAGTGGCGCAATTTGGCCAACAATCAGTTCGCCTGCAAGGATAAGGATAAAAAGCAATGCACCAACGAAACGCAACAGGAGGAACAACTGCAGCAACCGTCGCTTATCGCTGCTGGTGGCGTAAAATGCGAAACGGAAGCTGCAACGGTTTCCGAGCAGAAGCTGCTCCCTCAAGGCCAAAGTCAAAGTCGGGAGAACAACAGCAACAACAATAACAGCGATGCTGATGGCGATGCAGAAATTATACAAATAGCGGGAGCAGAAAAAACACCACTAGCGACGTCAAGTGATGCTGCGACAGTAGCCGACAATGGAAACGACGAAGACGTTGACGTTTCCGAGCGCGTAGCCGAAGCAGCAGCTGAAGCAGCAACGGCAACAAAAGAAACTGTAGATGAAGAGAGAGAAGAAGATGTTGAAACTGCAGCAGCTGCAGCTGCAGTCAAATTGGAGCAGGAAGCATGCAAAATTACAGAAATCGCAGCTGCCAACGAGCTGGCAACGCCGTCGTCAGTGCAAATTTCAACAGCAGCTGCGACAGGTGCAGCACCAATAACACCAATAACAGCAACAACAACAGCAGCGGAATGCATTAAGACTGAAACAGTGATGGAAACAGCCGGCGCAACACCCAAAGAGGAGCTGGACGAGGACCCGCAGCCGCAGGAGCTAACACTGACTGCACAACTCGAGCAAAAGGCAAGCACAGAAACAGCGACAGAGGACGCGACAGGCACAGCGGCAGAGGTAGCGACAGAGACAGCAACTGAGACTGGGGCAGAATCAACACAAGAAGCCGAGGTCACATCGGTTTCAGTCGCAGCATCGGGAACGGCATCGGCATCGGCATCGGGAACGACATCCCCAGCAGCGCCAGTCGCTCCACTTGTTGTCAACTCTGCTGCTAATAGCAGCAGCAGCACCAGCAGCGACGCTGACGCTGACGCAACAGATTCGACATCGATGAATGCTCCGACAAGCAGCGATGATGTCGCAGCGCCAATAGCAGCACCAGAAACAACAACAACAACATCCACAGCAGCAGCAGCACAAGTGAGTGCTGATAAAAACGTAAGTGTATTCGTGTGAATGTGTGTGTGTGTGTAAGTATGCGCGTGTGCTTTTTGCATGCATGCGTATGGGTGTGCTCATGAGTGTGTGTTAGTGTAATTCTCAAATTCGAATTCTTTCAGTACTTGTAGCTTGCTTGAATTACTGACTGTTGTTTTACTTTTAATTTACAATTAAAATATTGGGCAGAACCAACAAATCGTTATTCAAAAAGGGATTGATGTAGAGAAAAAGTGCGAAATGGGCTAAAAACAATACTAGCAAGATACAGAGTTAGAAAGAGAGAGAGACAGAGTGCAATAAAATCGTAATTTTCATCATTAGTCTAAGCAGAGTTGAAGAAAAGTATGTTTAAATTATTATTCGTGGTGGTACACACGCACACACATGTGTGTATGTTTATACATGCATACATTTATAGCAGAAAGTTTGCCCATAGTCTGAAAATTAGTGAGAAATGGATATGGCAACAACTCAATTGTAGCAACTGATTAAATGCAAATCAAAAATCAAAGCAGCATGAAATTGTTAATTAATGGGCAGGCTTTATCAGCATGTCGTTGGCCATGTCGCAATTTAAACTTGCAAACATCTTAGTAAGGGGTAATAAAATCAAGCATTTAATAAAGTTATCTTATTCAACAACAAAGGAAATGTGTGAAATGCCATATGAACTGTATGTGGGAGAGAAGGGAACCTAATGTCTTATCTATCTTTATATTTATATATGTGAATATATATATATATATATATATATATTGAGTTATCAATTATGGATCAAGTGATGAATATTAAATTAGAAGTTGCTTGAAATCATTTATTGGATTACGTGCTGTATAAATTTAAATCTAAAATGTGGCAAACTTACAATTTGCATATTATAAATACATGTGTATATTTTTACATCTGTATATATTGTATGTATATTTATGTACCTAAAATACAGTACACGTTCGCTAAAGTGTACAGCTTTAAATAGGTTGTAAAGCTAAATAACTAACGGAGCTGCACAAGCAAAAGAAATATTTCGTCGTATTCTTCTTCTTCTTTTTGTTCTTCTTCTGTTTTTGAACCAGTTTCGCAGCCAGCTTTTAAACTGGTATTTCGTATTTGGCTTGAAATCATAAGACATATTAACACATATTTTTCGGTCTTAATCGGATTTTTTTTTATCTTACCCTATTGAAATAATAATAATAATGCTAATCGTATATTTATCTTTGATTTCATAAATCCGCATAATTTAAATAATCAAGTAATGCTTCACTATAATTGTATTCAACTTTCGAATAAAATATTTAAATTTTTTTATACATTCGCATCATATTTTAAACTAAATTGAAAATGAGACAATTATCAATTATCGATTGACACCTGTACTCTGTAAACTAGTTGAATTTGTTTGTTCCTAAACATTAAAATGCTTAAATCGTATTTGAACAACTATTTGGTTTTTATGAGTTAGTCTTGATTAATTGGTGTTAACCTTGGCGATTGTCTAATGTGATCTGATCACATTGAATGCTGCAAGTGTGGCAGCATCCTTGATATTCCCGGCTTTACAGAATGATATAATTACAATTTAAGCAAAGTCTCCCTCCTCTTTGCCCTTTATCTCTCTCCCAATCCTCTCGCTCTCTCTGTTTGTGTTGCCACAATTGTCCCCTGCCCTGTTGGCCTTGTTGGCTAGCCAAGTGTTTGGGAAGACATGTTGCCAGGGCAACATGCCGAGCGGCCGAGGGAACAAGAGTGGTTAGCCTAGCAGCTCCACATAGATTCCTATTTCAATTGGTTTTGGCCCCGTTTAGATAACGGACAGACAGACAGACAGACAGACAGTGAGATAGGCTGATCTGTTCAATAATAACGATAATTTCATATAAATTTTGAATGCGATTCAGAAATGGGCGAAAGGCAAGTTGCAATTTTGTGTGTTTTCCTTGTTTGTTGAGGGCTCAATTAAATTGAATTTAATTGAATTCGCCTGGGTCTCTGTCTGTTCATTCGGAAAGGGTTGTGTGGTTACCTTTGAACCCATCATCCGCTGTGGGTTCACCTGTTGGCCTGACCCTCAAACGAATGGCAATTAAGTAATCTGTATACAGCATAATAAACGAGTGACTCAATGCTGGTTATTTTTTCGCAGGAACAGAATGGGTCTGGTAGCACGCGTCGCTTGCGTCGCACACCCCGCCCCACAGACGCGCCCACATTTTGCATACCCGATGAGCTGACACTGCAGGATCACGAACAGGAGCAAGAGCAGGAGATGTCGGCGTCGGCGGCGACGACGACGACGGCTGCGGAAGCGGAGGCTGGCGAGGAACTCGAAAAAATACCAGTGGAGAACAATGGCGAAATGGCGACCGATGTGAAAAAGGAGCCGGAAAAATCATCGGTTGACATTGAAGCGACCTCAAATGCGCTGCCAGCACCAAAACGCGGACGCGGACGTGCCAAAAAGATCAAACCCGATACGATGGATGCAGCAGCTGTGGAAACAACAGCAGCAGCAGCAGCAACAGTTGTCGATGCAACATCGGCGCCTGGTGGACAGGAGGAGATGATAACGAGAACGTCGCCGACTCCACAACCAACAACAGCCGAGCGCAAAGTGGGCCGCAAACGCAAACCGGTCGAGGAGGAGCCGCAGCAGCAGCAATTGATAACAACGGATTTGGCGACTGCAACTGTGGTGGTTAAAACCGAGCAGGATGCGGAAGATGCTGCAGCAGCCACTGCAACTGCTGCAGCGCCAAGCGGAATGCGGCGTAGCGTGCGTCTGGGCAATCGCCTAGAAAACGTGCACCATGCTTTTGACGAGATCAAAACGGAGCCACTGCTCCTGTCCAGTGAGCAGGCAACAACAGCTGCTTCTGCTTCTGTTTCTGATCAATTAGCCGCCGTGGCGGTGGCCGCCATGCTGGATGAGAAGACGCCACCAAAAAAGCGCGGCCGCAAGGCAAAAATAACGCCACCAAGTGGCCAATCCTTGCCACATTTGGTGGTGGCAGCAACAAGCAATAGTGGCGTCTGTTCACTGGCCCTGGCCAATGGCAATGGCAATAAGCGCACTGCAGCAGCAGCGTCATTGTCAATGTCAGCGGCATCGGCAATGGCAACATCAGCATCAGCGGCAACAGCAACCACATCGAGCACCGGGGCTAGGGATCAGTTGCAGTTTCCCAAACGCTCCAAGCGTCGCATCAAGCCCACAACAAAAATACTTGAAAACGACGAGCTGCGCTGCGAGTTCGAGACGAAGCATATTGAGCGCATGACCCACTGGGAGGCGGCCGAAGGGGATGCCGCCCATTACGAGACACCGTTACAGCCAGGCAGCGGTGGCGGTGGTGGTTCCAATTCGTCTACGTCTCGGCAAAAGAGCGAGAAATCGGATGGGGGCAGCGGCATGGAGCAGCACCATCATCATCCGACCGGCACTAGTGCCATCAAGAAGCGTCTGTTCTCCAAGTCACAGCGCGACATTGACAATTCAGACGCGGCGCTGCTGGCGCAGAGTCAGGTCCGTCCTTGTCCCGATGTGGAGCAATTCCTGAGCGACATCAAATCGGCCAAACTGATGACCGGCAATCGTTCTCCCGAGGAGCGTAAAATGAACAAGAGGCAGTTGCGCAAACTGGCCAAACAGAAGGAGAAGCATCTCAAGCATTTGGGTCTGCGGCGCAACAACAGCGAGGAGGCCAGCGGCAACGATAGCTCCAACACGGACAACGAGGAGTTTGTGCCCGCGACGCCAGTTCAAGTGGGCAAGCCCAGCGTAACGTTGCGCCTCCGCAATGCCAGCAAGGAGACCAACAGCAGCAGTCTCCACCAGCATTCAGACGCTCTTCTGCCGCCGCCTCCACCACCTGCTGCTGCAGCTGCGCAATCCAAGCTGTCGCGTCGCGCTGCCGTGCGCAATAACAGCGCCGCAGCAGCAACAGCTACAGCATCAACATCCACAACTGCAACGCTGGAGCATGGGCAGATGCATACGCTGAACAGAGTCATTCTGTCCAATGCCAGAGATGCCATAGCCAGCACTTCGTCAGCGGCAGCCGCTGCTGCTGCATTATCATCATCATCATCATCGTCTGTGAAATTTATTTGTCTGTGCCAGAAGAGCTCGCAGTATTATGCGAGAAATTCACCGGATGCGTCCTACTGCTGTGCAATCGATAACATCGATGAGCAGAAGATCGGCTGCTGCAACGAGCTGGTTGCCGATGTGCACAATCTGCTGCGTCCCAGCCAGCGAGTCGGCTACATGATCCTCTGCGATGAGCACAAGAAGCGGCTTCAGGCGCACAACTGTTGCGCCGGCTGCGGCATCTTTTGCACCCAGGTGAGTGAGCCGTCAGCACTGATCACACTCAGTTGGTCTAACCAAATCCCATTTATTGTATTGCAGGGCAAATTTGTGCTGTGCAACAGGCAGCACTTCTTTCATCCGGATTGTGCGCAACGCTTCATACTCAACAGCCCCTATGATGCACAACAGCAGCAGCAGCCACTACAGGTTGCTCTCAATGCTGGCAGCAGCAGCAGCGGCAGCGGCAGCAGCTATGCCAGTCCATTGTTAGTCCTCAAATGTCCGCACTGCGGCGTGGACACACCGGAGCGCACCTCAACGGTGACCATGAAATGCCAAACGTTGCCCGTCTTTCTGCCCGCCCAGAAGACCAAAATGTAAGTGTTTTATTTCTGTTGATTACTCAGAGAGTGCTAACCTTTTGCGATTGCAGCAAACCTGCCAGGTTGACTACCTCATCGCATCTGACGCAATTTGCCAATGCCGCTGGCAGGACGAAACCAGCCAGCGGTGCCAACTCCTCGGCCAAGGCAGTCACTACTGGACGTGGCAAGGCAGCTGTCAAATCGAATGGTGGAACACGCCAAGGCGCCAAGACAGCCGCTGCTGCTGCAGCTGGTGGTGGCAATGCCAATGCTGCTGCTGCTGCTGCTGGACAGTCGCTAAACATTATTAACTTTGAGCAACTGATACCGGAGTCCGTGATGAATGTGGTGCTGCGCGATCGGATTGTCTCCTCCAGCGGTCGTGTCACAACCGAATTCAACTCACGCGACATGTACTACGCCGTGCAGAACGATGATCTCGAGCGTGTCGCCGAAATTCTGGGTAAGCCTCTAAGCCCTCGTCACATTTGAGCTATCAAATCATAAATCTTTCTCTCTCGCTGCTGCAGCTGCTGACTATGATGTGCTGACGCGGATGCGTGAATATCTAAATGGTACCTGCCTGCATCTGGTTGCCCATTCGGGCACCCTGCAAATGGCCTATCTGCTGCTCTGCAAGGGTGCCAGTTCCCAGGACTTTGTCAACATTGTTGATAGTGAATTGCGTACGGCGCTGATGTGCGCCGTGATGAATGAAAAATGCGATATGCTTAATCTGTTTATGCAATGCGGCGCCGATGTTGCCATCAAGGTGAGTTTTTCCCTTTTTTTTCTCGCTAGCTCAATCCTAATTTATATGTTTGTATTTGGAAAGGGTCCCGATGGCATGACCAGTCTGCATATTGCCGCCAAACTGGGCAACGTCGATGCTGCTCAACTGATTGTGGACAGTTTTCGCGCCTCGCGCAACATTGCCAATTTTCTTAGTTTCATTAATGCCCAGGATGAGGGCGGCTGGACGTCTATGGTCTGGGCAGCCGAGTTGGGACACACCGAGATTGTGAGGTAAGCTAATCTATATATATATATATATATATATATATATATATATAACAGTAAAATAAGTGTAAACACAAAAACTTGACATACTTTTTTTAGTTAGTTTAACATCAAATTTTTTATTTTCTGGTCAACTAACGTTTCTTTTAGGATCGTAAGTAGCTGGGTTTTATTATTCCATAGAATGATAAGTAATTTTTTTCGCGCTCGCTGATTACGTCTGACCGATTATTAATGACTAATGAAGTTTTCTTGAATTCTACTCGCTTTTTATGAAGAAGTTCTGAGAAGACCTTTCAACTGATGCTGTTCCTATGCAATCGTTAATTTTCTACTTGATCTTAGAGCTTTTTCCATTTGGAATTAGTTGCCCATTTAATATTATTAAAATGAATCAATTTAAACAAAATGAATGTAAACACTTTTAACAATGAAATATGCCAAAGAATTCCACATCAACCCAGAAACTTTGGTGCGGTTTTTTTTTTCTTCTGACAAGAAATTTCGATATACTTATAAATGTATGTAGGACTGATTATATTCTGTAAATTAATAATATTAAAGATTATTAATATTAGATTAGCAAAGTATGTCTTTACAAATATCGACTTTATTCCGACTCCAACTCCTTTCTGCAACTGATTCTTAGCTTACGACAGCACTGAAACTACTCTTTACATTAATATTTTGTATTTTGGACATGATATTTAAAAAAAAAAACTTACAATTAATTGTCTTCACAATTATTTTGCTGCTAAATACACACTTGATTTAAATATGAAATAGTTATTTTAATAGGTTTTTCTAACATTATTACAGCCTTCTACTCAATCATGGAGCCGATCCGAATATATGCGACAATGACAACAACACGGTGCTGCACTGGTCCACGCTGCACAACGACGGACTGGACACGATAACGGTGCTGCTGCAGGCGGGCGCCGATTGCAATGTGCAGAATGTTGAAGGCGATACACCGCTGTAAGTAAATTAATCCAATGAGATGGTATTTAAGTCGATTTTAACACATCCAATCCAATATAGACACATTGCCTGTCGACATTCTGTGACGCGAATGTGCATCGCACTGATTGCGAACGGCGCCGATCTGATGATCAAGAACCGAGCGGAGCAGCTGCCCTTCGATTGCATACCCAACGAGGAGTCTGAGTGTGGCCGAACCGTTGGCTTTAACATGCAGATGCGCAGCTTCCGACCATTGGGACTGCGCACCCGTGTCGTCTGTGCGGATGCATCAAATGGACGCGAATTACGTCCAATACAGGCAGTGCGCAACGAGCTGACCATGTCGGAGCATGAGGACGAGGCGGATACGCTAATGTGGCCAGATTTCAAGTACATAACCAAGTGCATAATACTGCAGAATTCCGTGCAGATCGATAGTCGCGTCTCGCAGATGCGCATCTGCTCGTGCCTGGACAGCTGCAGCAGCGACCAGTGCCAATGCAATGGCGCCTCCTCACAGAACTGGTATACGGCGGAGAGTCGACTCAATTGCGACTTTAACTATGATGATCCGGCCGTTATATTCGAATGCAACGATGTCTGCGGCTGCAATCAGGTTTGTGTTGCTTTGCTTGGAAGCAAATGTAATTTGAATGAATCATTTCTTCATTGCTCTCCACCCTTTCCTTTCAGCTGTCGTGCAAAAATCGCGTGGTGCAGAATGGCACACGGACACCTCTGCAGATTGTCGAGTGCGAGGAGGTTGTCAAGGGCTGGGGCGTACGTGCGCTGGCCAATGTGCCCAAGGGCACCTTTGTGGCCAGCTACACGGGCGAAATACTCACCGAACCGGAGGCACATCGACGCACCGATGACAGCTACTACTTTGACCTGGACAATGGGCACTGTATCGATGCCAATTATTATGGCAATATCAGTCGCTTCTTCAATCACTCGTGCGATCCCAATATTCTGCCCGTGCGCGTCTTCTATGAGCATCAGGATTATCGTTTTCCAAAAATAGCATTCTTTGCTTGTCGAGACATCGATGCGGGCGAGGAGATCTGGTAAGTGCCCAACCATCCCCTACTGCCCTGAGTACTTAATTACAATTAATTACAATATTTTTCTCGTTTGCAGCTATGATTATGGCGAAAAGTTTTGGCGCTCCGATCAGCGTACCAGCGGCGGTGGTTGTAAATGCCACACGGCTGTTTGTAAATATGCCCAGCAATCGCCCAGCTCGAATGCATCGCCAGCGGCAACAGTCGAGGAGGATGAGGAGGAGGAGGAGGAGGAGGAGGAGGCGGTGGCGTCGGCGTCGGCGGCTGCGGCTGTGCTTGCAACGTCGCAATAGGTCAATGTTCCAAATCCACTCCACACTTCACGCAATAGATACAGCGATAGCGACGGAGACAGAGACAGATACAGCAAATGACAATGACTATCTTGGCCAGGCCAAGTTGCCAAGCTGCCAAGCATTACAGACAACAAAAAAAAAACGAGCGCCATATTAACATACCAACAAATTTACAAAACAAAACACAACACATAACATAGAAAATCAAAATCAAAGCCAACAGCAACAATAACAACAAATAACGATGACAACACTTAACGCTGCACCACGCATGTCGGTCCACAATCACATGCCACACATACGTGTGGCAGCAGCAGCAAGAACAGTTCTAGCACCGGTCAATCCGGATCGCGGTCATACGAATGCTTTTTAGTTAGTAGTTCGGCTGACATTGGGAATCGGAGATGCGTGGTGCAGCGTGCCCGGCACATGCTGTTGCAATAGGACTTGCACTGCCAAATGTTTCATGGTTTTTTTTTTGATTATTATTATTATCATCATTTTAGTTAGTGCTTATACACGCAGTTAGTGTGTATGTAAATATCAACATTTTTGTTTCTTATGCATTTGTTTTTATGAGATAATTATGTGTTTATAATACTTATTTTTTTTAAACATAGATATATATATATATATATATATATTAATATATATTTGTACGTTAGACTGCGTGTCGCATTGTGCAATACAAAATTTTTTTAAAATATACAGATACGCATGTATACACACTTATATAAAGCCCACAGATATGGGTAACTACTTATACATATACATATACATATACAATCATACAGATACATATATATATATATGTCTAGATTATGTGCAATTAAATCAATTTGTATCAATGTGTCTTTGTAACTGATGCATGTGTGTAAAAGCTAGACTTAATGTAGCGCAAAACATATACCTTATAGATGTTCATACATAATATATGATATATGTGTATACACCACACATTTTCCATCTATGTGCGTTTGAGGAAAAGGCAAACTGAGAATTTGTATCTAGTCATAGGAGGTAATATACATATGCATGTATATTTCTGAATACATATATAGTTTTGGTATTGTTCAATGTTATCTGCGGCAGAGCGTTAACAGCAATAATTTACAGCAAACAATAGCGACAACAACAACAGCACTCACACCTCCAATACACACACACAAACACACCTCCAATACACACACACAAACACACCTCCAATACACACACACAAACACACACACACACACACAGAATCGTGAATTAAACAATAAATGTAACTTGTTTTCGGCTTAGTTACGTATAATCTATATACAACAAATTTTAATTTTTTTTTTTTGTCATTTCTAGCAAAATTTGTTTTTTTAGACGAAATTCAAATGCAAAAGAAAATTTATGTGCAATCAATTAGATAACTAAATCAAAAAAAAAAATTATAAAAATTATAAAATATGATAATGTATGCTTGTGTTTGGTCAAAGTACTGATAGTCGTCAGAACATGTATTTTTGCCATTAATAGATACTCTCGCGAACACACACACACACACACACACACAGAGACAGAGAGACGCACACACATATAGAGCTACAAACTGGTTTTGAATGCATTATTATTGTGCCTATTAAACATTTTGCTAAGCTTAATTTTATAGTTTAAACATTAAACAGCAGAGCGACTCGACTGTAAATGCAAACAGTAACGGTTCCTGTGTTACAGTTACAATTACTGTTCTTGCAACAAAAACTGCAACTGCAAACGACCGAATTTAGCTTTTGCGCTCGAAAGCCATAAGTGCCTGACAAGCTTTTAAAGAAACCCTCCCCTTCTAAACTCTCCCCCACGCCATCATCAATGCCCACCCATTCAGCGAACACTATGTATATATAAAGTGTCAATATGGCTAGATATTACAGGAAGCAAGAGAGAATACATTAGATTGAGTGCAATGGATTTTGAGACGTGACCACTTAAAGCAACAAAATCATACTTAATTTCAGTTCTAATCATATCCCTGCGTCTAACGAATCGCATTCTAAGCTAGTAAGAAGTTAGTGGTAATTACTTATAAATACTTACATAGAAATATACAGATATGGATCTTCTAATTTAAATGTGTATGTATGTAAATGTTTGAATGGATTTGTCTATATTAGGAATACGTAAATTTAAGTTATCAATGCTGAAATATTATTATAATATAAAAATATACGTAAACACAAAACCAACTCACATACATTCAGCCCATGAAGCAGAATAATTTAACGATATATTACATACACACACAGACACACACACACACACACACAAACACATTTATGATGTAATTTGTAAATATATATATTTTATATTGGTCTAACGTCAATATGAAGATATAGAAGATTTGTAACACAAACATCACCGCATTGAGATTTGCTGTGTTCCTAGAGTTCACTTAATCTGTATATAAAATAGATATGTGTACAACATGTTTATTAGTGTTAGGGTCTAGAGACTAGAGTCTTAAGTCAAACTAGAATAGACAAGTAACGGAGCATTTATTGCGCTCTCACTTGCAGTGGTCTTTGGGGCTGCATTTTCTATACGTCATTTGTCTACCATTTAAGCAACATTTACATATATAGAACGGTTTCGAAGCACGACATTATAAAACTAAGTAGCCACCCTCAAGTCTTTATTGTTATCGGTCTGCGATTTTTGTTTTGTTTTTCATTATTATTTTAATTTATTTTTTTTGTTTGTGAACGTTCACTATTAAATGTCTATTGTTCTAGTAGTTTACCATATTGATTAGTTCAAATTTAAAACCAATAATGTTTAACATAAGTCACCGAGAATTTGAATCAAATAAATTGTAATTGTAACCGAAATTAATTTGTCCTCTGCCTGCATTTACAAATTACATTTTAAAACAAACATTCAAACGGATGGCGCTATTTGCCAATGCAGCACTGCGTTAAATGTTGCGTATAATTTATTTTCTGCCATCAGCTGTAGAAAGAATTTTTCTTAAACGAAATCTGGCCACATTGTCGCCGATTGTATGTTTTGTAATTTTGAGGTTGGTTTTAATATATTTATTGTACAATTAATATTTTGTAACATATTTGAAACTAATTAACAGACAGTTGAACTGTTCGACTTGTTAAGAGTGCCTTGACATCGAGAACTCATTGGTGTGCCTCTCATGCAACTATAGCACATCACAGAGAACAAGAAACAGCATCGGCTTCGACATCGACACCGACACCAAAACAAACCACTGCCAGAATGAGTTTTCCTGACAAAGCGGAACGCGCCAAGTGCTGGTCGACACGTGATGTATACTGGAAGTGTCTAGACGAAAATGCACCCAAGCACAGCTCAACGAGCGGTGAAAAAGTGCCAAATGACTGCCAGAAAATGCGCAAGGCGTTCGAGCAATCATGTCCCGGTCAATGGGTAAAACACTTCGACCGCAAGCGCACATACGAACAGTTTAAGGAAAAAATGGCATCTGGCTACGACCCGCTGGAGTCCACAAAGGACCAAAATTCACCCAAATGAGAAGGCGAGGAAGAAGTGAAGGTTCACTTTGTTGTTACGCTGTTTACATTTTTTTTTTTTGTATTGTTGTAGTGTAGTGTAAATAAAGCATAAGCATTATCATTATGACTACGCTAATTATTGTTTATTAATTATGCATATTATATACATATATTATGTGCACATATATATATTTCTATTTGCTTACAAATGGTATTTAAAGTTTAATATTTTAAATATATTCGCCAGTGTGTACGCATGCAAGCGTTTTTTAAACATAAAATGTACTAAAAATGTTCAAAAAGTTTTGCTACAATATATATATATTTATTTACAATAAAATTGACCATTCCCCTGAATATTTTAAATGAAACATGAAAAGTGCCAAACATGGTCAATTCGTTGCCTCCAATATTGCAGTTCCGGCAGCCAGTGTATGCACATGTAATTAGTTTTGTGTGTTTAAAATGTGCTAAAAATTGCTTAAAACTGAAGCTCGAAAACGGACAAAGCCATCGTCGAACACTTTAGATTGCTCTACTCATTATTAAACAATTAAGTTGAGAGTGGAAAGTATTGAGTGACACTCACATTATATAAATGTCGTAATGGAGCCTATAAGGTTTGGCGTATTAACAGGTAAGGTGTTGCCTCTGCTGAATTTTTTATATTAATTATTTGTACGATCTTTCAGTTAGTGACAGCTGTTTCCAGGATCCTGCAAAGGATAAGAGTGGGCCGCGGCTGGTGGCGCTAATACGCGACTCCTTTGAGAATGCACGGGTGCTTACCAGTGTGCAGCCCGACGATGTCTATCTCATAAACCTCGAGCTGGCCAAATGGATTAATCGCGGCGATGTGGGCATCATTATAACTACAGGCGGCACAGGCTTTGCGCCACGCGATGTCACGCCGGAGGCAACAAAGCCGCTGCTCCAAAAGGAGTGCAATCAGCTGAGCCTAGTCATTACACTGGCCTCGCTACAAAAGACCAAGTTTGCGGCATTGTCGCGCGGTCTCTGCGGCATTGCAGAGAAAACGCTTGTGCTCAACTTTCCAGGCAGCGAGAAGGCCGCAGCCGAGTGCTTCGAGGCAGTACGAGAACTGCTGCCCCACGCCCTGCATCTGATCAATGATAATGTTGCCCTCGTGCAGCGCACGCACGCTGAAGTCCAGGGCACTGCTGCGTTGCCCAACTTTTCCAACGTGCTCCAGCGAGATCACGTCTGTCCGCACAAAACGGGCGCTGGTGACGGTGTGGATCGCAATTCGCCGTTTCCCATGCTGCCTGTGATCCAGGCCCTTGACACAATTTTCAGCGTGGTGCGGCGTAATGACAAAGTGGAGCACCATCTGTGCGGACTTGCGTCGCCGGTCAACATACCCCCATTCCGCGCATCTATTAAGGATGGCTACGCGATGAAGTCCACTGGGTTTTCAGGGACCAAACTGGTGCTAGATTGCATCGCCGCTGGCGATAAGGTAAGGATTTGCGAGTTCCTATTGCTATTGTTTATTAGAGATTTTAATATCTTAACCATAACTGATGCAGGTTAGCTCACATCCACTGCAGGAGGATGTGTGTTTTAAGATCAATACGGGTGCACCGCTGCCAGAGCATGCGGACTGTGTGGTACAGGTGGAAGACACCAAGCTGTTGCAGCTTGATAAATATGGTCAAGAAAGTCTCGTCGAGATTCTGGTTGAGCCCAAGGCGGGCCAGGATGTGCGGTGAGTTTTCGTGTTAAAGAAATAACAACTGCAATCATTTTTATATAAGCTTTAATCCATTATAGATCCATTGGTTACGATATGCGCAAGGGAGATCCAGTGTTTCCCGCTTTCGACTGTTCTCCGGTTGTCATTAAATCCCTGCTGGCCTCCGTTGGCAGCCAGCTGCTGCTTTGCAAGCCAAGAGTGGCCATAATCTCAACGGGAAGCGAGCTGCTGCCACCAACAGCCACATCAGACGCTGGCAAAATCTATGACTCGAATACGACCATGCTGGAGGAGCTGCTGCTCTACTTTGGATTCGATTGCATGCAGCAGTATGTGCTGGGTGACGAGTAGGTGGCGCAGAGATCAGCACAGCAGAGCAGAACCCACTAAACGATTTACCATGTTTTGCATTTAAGCTTAAATACCATTAAGGAAGCCCTTTCCGAGGTCTTTGATGCTGTGGACTTTGTCATCTGTAGCGGCGGCGTCTCAATGGGTGACAAGGACTATATCAAGCCAGCGCTGGAACAGCTCAAATTCCAGCTACATTTCGGACGCGTTAACATGAAGCCCGGGTTGGTTGTCATTACCATAAGCCATAATCAAAAACTTAGTTAAAGTTATACTTTTTTCTTTTGGAAATCACAGCAAACCGATGACATTTGCGAGCAGGGAGCAGAAGTACTTCTTTGGCCTGCCCGGTAATCCCGTGTCCTCCTTTGTCACATTCCATCTGTTCGCTCTGCCCGCCATACGCTGGGCTGCCGGCTGGGAGCGGGCCAAGTGCTCGTTGCCCGTTGTAAACGTGACGGTAAGTCGAAAGTCTTCGATTGTGAAATACCACAACTTATCTCTGCAGCAAGTACATCAGGTGGCCTAATGCTCTACAAATGTGACTGGCGATTGAGATTGATATTGACTGATTTGATCAATCAATTTTTGTTCCATATTTATATATATATATATAATAGATCAGATTCACTCTAGAAATATGTCGCAATGTTCCCAAAAAGCTGTTGTTCGTCGCGCTCGAATGTTATCTGAGTGGAGCCCTCTTAGCAAACGCATAGCGATAAGGCGCGCTTTGAAGACTTTCTTGAATTAATATAGCAACACGCATATTATGTTATCGCTCCCCTTTAAGGCTATAAGCACTTTGGTAAATATGCCACAAAAAGAAATGTGTATTTAAGTTATAAATATTTTTGACTGTGGATAAATGTAATTACACACTTTAATTGATGACACCTGTCAACAAGATCGCATTTAACCGGTGGAGCTAACCGGTTTTTAAATATAAACATTTGGATGGGCTTTTAACAACAATATTGAAATGTCAAATGTCGAAGATTATCTCAGACTATTTTTTGATAACTGAGGAATGTGCATGAATCCTAACCGTGATTTCATTCATATATGTACATTTCGGGATAATCATACTAAAGTAAATAATTACTATTAATTATTAATTAACTATTAATCTTTTGCTTTCATAATACTTAATATATTTATTCTTATATCAAAGTAATTTAAATCTTGAAGGAATACTTGAAACTCATCCAGAAAAAATATTTAATGCTGTGCTGAAATATTATGAAGATTCCAAGTTAACTGGGTCAACTCTATTGGAACAGTCAATGAATCCATCCGATAAGCTGCCAATGGACATCACTTATCTTCTCTATATAACCCTTCAGTGACTTAGCATAAAAAGAACCTCTTTAAAATTCGATAGGATCGTCCCGTAGTTTATTTTTGGACTCTCTCGAGCTAGTTTTATTCTTTGCTTAATTGTTACGCTATTCAGAATTTGACTTCATTTATTGTTTTTGTTGCAGTTGCTCAACCAAGCCATTAATTTGGATTCACGTCCCGAATACGTTCGCGCCACGGTTAGTAGTATCAAAGGCCAGCTGCATGCCAGTGTCAATGGGGATCAGGTAAGCTAATCGCAGATAATAGCCCCAATTCCAATTGTTAAGAATTGTAACCGAGCATTTCCATTTGCAGATCAGCAGTCGACTGCAGAGCATTGTTGGCGCCGATGTCCTCCTCCATTTGCCAGGACGCACCAACAATAAAAAGCAGGTGCTTGCCGGTGATGTTTTAGCTGCATCCGTGCTGCGCTTTGATTTCATCTCAGAATACGACTAGTAAAAGAGGGAGAGCCACCCAAAGTGTCCTTAAAAGCATCAACAAAAATAATAAGCTGATTCTTGCAGATTAGCACAAATTTTATAAAAATGTTTATTTTGATATGTTTGTGTATATAGATATATATATATATATGTATATTGATATATATATGTATATACATATAAACTGTAACATTATATATATATATATATATATTTATATGTGTGCGCAATCGCTGCGTTTTCTTCAGCAAAATACGTCAACAAATTGTTGTCTACAAATCAAATGCAGCAAATTGTCAACTTGTCTTTGTAAAAAAAATGGGTTACACAAAAAAAAATGTATAAGTAATATGTAATAATTAAAAATAAACATTGCAAAAGAATGTTGATATCGAAACAGTTAGGCATATAGGCATATGTGTGTGTGTATAGCTGATTACAAAAGATATAGACAAGGATATTGGATTATCCGTATGTACAGGAAAAGTGTATGGTTAAAGGCACGCAATTAGATCCGATCAAATGCACTGCATCGGATTGCCATTCCCAGGCAGCTGAATGCGGATGATATAAAACTCTCCACTCGACTCGGCTCGACTCGACTTGTCTCGACTCCCTCGTCCTGCTTCAGGCTTAGACGGACTGCGTGGCGGCCTCGCTACTGGGCCGATGTAGGCGCAGCGAGGAGCGACATGGCAACGTGAATTGATACTTGTTGTGGGAGAGCAACGTGTAGCGCTGCTGGGGCGTAAAGTCCCACAGTGCCCGCTCAATGACCTGCAGAGCACTGGCGCTCAACACATCCGCCGTATATTGGGTTGGTGCGCCCGGGCACTGTGACATGGCTAACAGGGCAGAAACCAAGAGGGATTAGTATGTTAAGTGAGAGGGAGAATTGTGTGTTGTTATTATAGACACTTACTCTGAGCAACTGGCGCCTTGTACAACGATTCGACAGTCATGCCGCATGTGTCCAATGCGACAATGCTGACACCATACGGTTGGAGTTCCTTGCGCAGCTCCTCGGCGCACTTCTCGACAGCGACACGGGACGCATTGAAGGCGACCAGACCGTCACCGCCCATGCTGGCGCCGGCACTGCTGCCGCCCAAATAGAGTAGGCGTCCGCGTGTCGGACGCAAGAGCCCCACAAATGCCTTGGCGACGCGCAGCGTGCCCAGTATGTTGGTCTTGAGCATGTGCTCCCAGTGCTGCACATCCTGTGATTCCACACGTCCGCGATACACACTGCCGCTGGTATTGATGACGGCGGCAATGCCACGCTCATTGGCATTCAGATGGGCGCCCATTGCGATCGTCGCCTCGCGCAGCACATCCTCACGCGTCACATCCAGCCGCATGGGTATAATGGTGCCGCTAATCGGTTCCTCGCTGTATTCGCGTATCTTCATCCAGCCGCATAGCAATTTGGCTGGCAGCGAATCACGCGCCTCCTTCATGCCGGCAAAGACGCGACATCCCTTGTTCGCCAGATATGTGCACAGCTGGAGGCCGAGCGCCGTGTCGGCGCTGGTGACCAGCACCACACGACTGGGTGGCGGCAATTCGGCATTGCTCGCCTGACTCTCCTCCCGCACCTTGCATATCAGATAGATGAGCAGCGCGCCGGCTATCGAGAAGAGCGCCAGCAGCTGGAAGGCCAATACCAACATGGTCATTGGCTCCATTATGTCATCGCTGCAAAAAATCCAAAATGTCCAGAAAATGTCAGAAAAAGTGCTAATTTAAGATTTTAGTTGTTTGAGTTTGAAAATTCACCCAGACTATTTTTATTGAATTATTTTAACAAAAATGATTGAAAATTGTACACTGAAATTAATAAAAGCCAATTTTAAATAAGGTGATTTCCGCTTGGGTGAATTTCTTAAATTCAGTTCGACTTTTTCCGAGTTTAGTAATGATAAACCGACAACGATGATATTAATATGCGCAGCTGCTTAAGGTTTTTCTGGGCTCATTTTGCATTTTATTATTATTATTTTTTTATGCGGAAGAAAGTGCGTTTTGTGGCTGCATTTGGACAGAGCCGGCTGGTGAAAAGGGATGGGGGGGGGGGGGGTGTGTGTGTGTGTGTCAGCTTAGCGTCGTTTAATTGCGTAACGGCGACGTAGGCGGATGTATGCTTTTGAGGAGGCAGACAGACAGCTGGGTAGCCACACCACAGCCACAAATATGGCAATGCCATTTCCGCATGTCAACAGCGTCACAAATTCTCCAACAGAAGATATAGATACAGATACAGATACAGATACAGTTATAGATATAGATATAGATATAGAGATAAATATGTATTTATGCTGCCATGCGTTGCAGTGGCAACCGGAACATGGACCCAATACAGCAATTAGATAGTGAAAGAAATGCTGCAACTGCAACTGCAACTGCAACTGGCTGGGATGCCACAAGAGATTGACAAGATAGAGGATAGGATTGGATTTCGTCTATGTAGGGTTTGAACAACTTTTACTTTGGGCCTGGCTTAAAAAAAAAAAATGTGTCTGTTGTGTGTGTGTGTTGTGTGTGTGTGTGTATGTGTGTGTGTGTGTGTAGTCTTGGCATCGTCTTCTGGCGCGTGCAGTGAAAACTTGAGTTGCACGTAGACATAATTTATTGCCAAATGCATGAAACTTTGGGGCTGGACACGCACTGCTGGCCACGTGCAGAGGCCCAAACGTGGTGCAGAGCCCCAAATGCTCGGTGCCGAGCTCTACTCAATGGCTTGCCTCGTATATGGTCTGTGGGTTTTGTGTTAAAAGTGAAGACTCTTTCGATTTCAGAGAGAGGTGTGCCGCGTCTGCGGGGGGGCGGAGAGTAGAGGTGGGCAGAGTGAGGGAGACCATGACGGACTATGACCATGTCTGAGGGAGCGTCTCTGCCAACTGTTCGTAAATTGTAAAAATTTGAAGAAAAACGCGCAATAATTAAGCGAATCAAACGAAAAAAAAAAAAAAAACCAAATAAAAGCGATGCGATGAAAACACATTTATAAAATTAAAAGTAAAGCAACAAAAGCAACAAAAAGGCAAAAGTCGCATTGTTTTTTTTCCTTCTTCTTTTAAATGAATGCTGAATGCGTTTTTTGTTATTGTTATTGTTATTGTTGCTCTTGTTGCACATAGCATAATTAAAGTGAAAATGCGCCAAGTTGATGTACATATATATATATATATATATTAAGTATATATATATCTATATATAGATAGACATACTGATAAAACTACTTAGTTACCAGCGGCTTTGCTACTTTTCTACTTTGCTGCTTTGCTGCCACTTTGCCACTTAACGCATTGCCAGGAAATTATATATAATTAATTTATTTGTTTTATAGCGAATAATTCGTTGCCATTTAAAGACAACTCGAACTGTTTCATAATTTCATAAGTCTGCAGAGTGGTAAATAGGAGCTTACATAAAGTTATCGAACAAATCGATAACATTCTTTGATTTAAAATATTTAAATCGTGAATCGAATCTGTTTGTCTGTTGATATATAAGCTACGGCTTAAATCTGTTTGCCTATATAGACATATATATATACTTGTTCCCCACAAACATTTGTTATTAAAGATTTTAGATAAAAACTTTTTAAAGATCTTTTTACCTAAAATCGAAAATTTCCCCTTGCTTCAAGAGCTGCCACAATCTTTAACTAAAAACCTATTTTTTTCAGCTTAACTTCGTTTAGTCTGGGATGAAAATTCTTGAATTAAGTTTTTAGTCTTATCTACCTTCTCTAATATAGATATTAGAATATTATCTTTCTAGTGCTTATTTTCACTATCGAATTCTTCATTCTTAAATTAATAATGTTGTCTTTGTAGTTCTCGTTTTTATTCTAGAATTAAGTCTATCGTTTTACAATTTATGATTTTCATTTTTGATCAATGTTTTTTTTTTAGTATTTTTTATTTCTCATTTTGTTTCTGTATTCTTTCCTTCTCTTTTTTATTAAAAATTATTCTTGATTTAAGTTTGTAAATCCTTATTCTAGGTAAAAAATATATAAATAAAAGGCATTTTTTTAAGAACTTTTAATGATGATTAATAAAATTTTAAATATATATGCAAACTTTATATGCAATTATTTTGTTGATATTTGTGCAACAACAACAAAATGGGAATTAAATGTTGTTAAGAGCACAAATCTTGTCCTCTGTCTGTGGCTCAACTGTTTAGATATTTACAGCTCGACCAGTTTTGTGGCAGTTGCAACTGACCCAGTTCTGTAGCCAATTCCGATAGAAACTTTAAGCCAAACGGTCATTAACATAACGTGGCCCATTGCATAAGATAACGACACACGACGTATGCGTCGTGTTGCATCAACATCGTTAGTTGTAGCCAGTTGTCAGATTGTTGTTGCATGTTGTTGTTGCATGTTGTTGTTGCTTGTTATGTGTCAGTCATGTCAATTGCGGCTTGTTCTAAGTATCTTAAAACGGTCCACGTTTGGCGTCAAGTTGACCATGTTGTTAATTAAGTTGCCGCTGCAATTGGTAATTGGCAAGCAACAAACAACAAACAACAAACAACAAGCAACAAGCAACGGCCAACAAGCAACAATTACCAATTAACAATTAACCATTGACAATTGTTTATTGTGAATGCGCATAATTCAATTCAATTATGTGAAATATGTAGTTTGTTCATTGAACTTGCGACTCCAACTGTCTGCCAACTGACTGTGTCAGTAATGGACAATTAAAAATCTCTGATGCAGCTATATATACATATATATATATATATATATAATTGCGTCTCGTCGATCTCACCAATTGTGTTTGTTAAGTGGTAAACATGCTTCCACTGAGCCAATATGTTATTGGCTTATCACAGTTTAGCTTTGACCATCTATCAAAATATCAGTCAGCTAAATGGTTATTCAGTTAATTGAGTAAACTTATTTGGTATTATGTATAGGCTAATCTATCTAAAGAGTATTCGAATTATGCACAAGTATTTGTGGCTTAAATAAATCTTAGATATTAAATTGGCTCAACAGCCAGTAAAGTTTTTGGCTATTAATTGCTAATTAACATGGTTATTATTAATCTATGAATGCATGGCTTACTCCGGGACACCGACAGGCCAAATGTCTTTTGGGCGGCTATAATCAGAAACGATTTAAGCAAGTAATATCCATGGTCAGGAATAGGCTAAGGATACTTGTCGGTCTACTGACCGGACATTGTAGACTAAAAAGCCACCTGTTCAAAATGGGTATCTTTAGCAACAGTCAGTGTAGGTTTTGTGAAGACGATGAGGAGTCTTCAACTCACATCCTAACGGATTGCATCGCCCTTGCCAGGAGAAGATGCCGCATCCTAGGGAAGCATATTATGAATGTCAAGGACATAGTAGCCCTCGACCCATCAAAGATTCTGATATTCGTTCAGGAACTGGAGTTGATGGAGGAGCTATAAGCTCAGAAGAACCCCAATATATGATAATGGCTTACTTTAAATTTGTGTGTAATTCAATTATAAATCAATAATTCCCATTTTCCCATTTATCATTTGCATATTTCAAATTTACTTGAATTGATTATTTTGTTTGTAATCTTCAATTGAAACAAATAAAAATTGTTAAATAACTAACAGTTAGTTTATAGCCAGCTTTTTCAAAGTTCTAACGGGGAATGATTTTATCTGAGATTTTGTTTATAGCTGATAAATGGCAGTTTTGTTTTACCAATTGTTTTTTGAGTGGCTCTTCATTGTGCACTTTTTACATAGCTAAAGTATTTGTTTTTTTTTTTTTCTTTAGAGCCATTCATAACAATAAATTCAAATAGCTCAAACAATTGTTGAGCTGTGTTTTTATTTTTTCAAATTCAAAAAAAAAATTCAAAAATAATTGTTTGTGCTTGGGTTGGTAGCATAAAGAGTTGTGATTAGTTTTGAACAGATCAGGTCATTGTCTGTGACAAGATGAGGGAAAAGAAAGGAAGCAGATAGAGGAGGAGGAAGACATAGAGACATAGACTCAGAGATAGGCTTAAAAAGTGGTTAGTGCCTGCGGCAAGGGAAACGAAAGGCATTAATAAATACGCTAACAAAAAGACAGGAAAACAACGAAAGGCAACTCAACAGATACAAATAGAGACACAGATACAGCTACAGCTACAGATACAGATACAGATACAGATAGAGCTAAAGATTGAGACATAGACAAGTATCTAACATAACCATCTTGACTCTTGAGTCTTGAGTTTTTGTTTTTGTTTGTTAACCACAAATTAGCAACTTTTGCGCAGAACTCAAGATGAAGTACAAAGTTACAAGTACAGCTACAGATACAGATACAGATACATTTACAGATACAGATACAGATACAGATACAGATACAGATACAGCTACAGATACAGATATAGATACAGATACAGATACAGATACAGATGCAGATACAGCTACAGATACAGATACAGATACATTTACAGATACAGATACAGATACAGATACAGATACAGATACAGATACAGATACAGATACAGATACAGATACAGATACAGATACAGATACAGATACAGATACAGATACAGATACAGATACAGATACAGATACAGATACAGATACAGATACAGATACAGATACAGATACAGATACAGATACAGATACAGATACAGATACAGATACAGATACAGATACAGATACAGATACAGATACAGATACAGATACAGATACAGATACAGATACAGATACAGATACAGATACAGATACAGATACAGATACAGATACAGATACAGATACAGATACAGATACAGATACATTTACAGATACAGATACAGATACAGATACAGATACAGATACAGCTACAGATACAGATATAGATACAGATACAGATACAGATACAGATGCAGATACAGCTACAGATACAGATACAGATACATTTACAGATACAGATACAGATACAGATACATTTACAGATACAGATACAGATACAGATACAGATACAGATACAGATACAGATACAGATACAGATACAGATACAGATACAGATACAGATACAGATACAGATACAGATACAGATACATTTACAGATACAGATACAGATACAGATACAGATACAGATACAGATACAGATACAGATACAGATACAGATACAGATACAGATACAGATACAGATACAGATACAGATACAGATACAGATACAGATACAGATACAGATACAGATACAGATACAGATACAGATACAGATACAGATACAGATACAGATACAGATACAGATACAGATACAGATACAGATACAGATACAGATACAGATACAGATACAGATACAGATACAGATACAGATACAGATACAGATACAGATACAGATACAGATACAGATACAGATACAGATACAGATACAGATACAGATACAGATACAGATACAGATACAGATACAGATACAGATACAGATACAGATACAGATACAGATACAGATACAGATACAGATACAGATACAGATACAGATACAGATACAGATACAGATACAGATACAGATACAGATACAGATACAGATACAGATACAGATACAGATACAGATACAGATACAGATACAGATACAGATACAGATACAGATACAGATACAGATACAGATACAGATACAGATACAGATACAGATACAGATACAGATATAGATACAGCAACAGACAGTGCTTCAGATACGAATACGATGAACAACACAAGTCAAGTGCACGCTGAGACTTGACTCTTTGTTGTGCCAGTTCAAGTGTAGCTTTTAATCACTTCAAGCCCAGCTAATTTTTAACACACACACACACACACATCGAGAGTGCGGCTGCCTCATTAAAAGATACAACAAAGTATCTGAAATGTAAATAGATGCTTAATTAAATCTACTTTTGTCTGTCGAAATTATATGCATAAATTCGCAAGTTTTTATTGCCTGTATATTAAATGATAATATTGCAAAAAAGATATAGCCCAAGTAGCTCTAACGATCCCTCTAAGGAGTTGCATATTATATAGCTAATATGGAGTATTTAATCTGTAGAGTAAATTTGCTGAAAGTGAATAACAATTAAATATAACATTTCACTTTATTATCTTTCTTGTGGCAGCAGATTGATATCAAAATGGTAGTTTGTATATAAATAAATCTATATATTTATTGACAGAGATATATTTTTATCTTTAGCTGACAATCTTGCCAAGTTTCCGTTGGTCTGTAGAAAAAAAAAGGCTGACAACTTTTGTATCTCTAATAAATTGAAGAAACGTTTATTGTTTTTTGTTGTTTTTTTTTTTTGTTTGTTTTGTTTGGTATGTTTAGCGTCGTGTCAAAATCGTGTATTACTCACAAAGTCTACCAATGTCGTTTTGTTAGTTTGTTGGCTTTTTATGGCTTCATGGCAGCCATGTTGTGCAGGGTGTGCTATAAACACACACACACACACACACACACACACACACACACACACACACACTGAGGCAGGTGTCCGCATACGTATAAAATATGTTAATTACGACATTTGCTGATTTGTTGTGGCTATTTTAGTAACATCACATTTGATGTTGCTGTTGTTAATATCTTTGTTGTTGTTGTTTTTTGTTGTTGTTGCTGTGTTTTTTTTGTTGTTTTAGTTCAACCTAAATATGTCAGCATTGTCCCGCATTTGTAGCCTTATGTCCATAAGCATCCCAAATGCTAGATGCCTTGCGATGCGTATTAATTATTAAAAATTGCGTATACGTCAAGTGGGATTTGCATGTCATCGCACTAATGCTTTTAGGCAGGCGTTTAATTAGCTTTATTCCCAACACACTCTTTAATCAATAATCCGACGCTGATGATAGATTAAACACTCATTAAGCGCAGTTGAAGTCTTCGAGAGAGTTGCTTGCCACAAGTGTTGCCACAAGTGTTGCCCCAAGTGGGGCTCGCACTGTGTCATTTGACAGCCACGTTACAACTCACAAAATACACTGTAACTAAAATGGTAAACCAAGCAAAAGGCTTCAGAATATAAATTAATAAAAAATAACTACAAATATTTCTATAGATATATGTAATAATGAGATAAATTTCTACACAAGTCAAACTTTTTTAACTTCATCAATACAAAACTTTTTTAATTTTATCAATACAAAACTTTTGTAGCTTTATCAATACAAAACTTAGCTAAAACCTAATTAAATTAGATTTCAAATCGAGTTTTAAAGTTTCATAATAGCAGTTTTCAGCCAAACGTTCACTTTTCTTATAAAATGTAGACAGATTCTCATAATCTGTATCAGCAACGAATAATATTTAATTACAGCTTTAGCTCAATTAACCTGGCCAATATACATATATATATTTGTATACTAGAGTAGACAAGGGATAATAAAAAATTAAAAAAATATATAATATTGATTAATCGCTTATTTGTTACGGCATTTTGTTTTGTGGTGAGATCAGATCATTATATAAGCTTCACAGATGCAAGCAGAAGTTTCATCAACCTGGCAAAAACAATGAAAACGAACAAACTAAATCAAAATCGCATTTCTGCATTTCTTTTGCAATTGTGCTCGTCGGAGGCCCAATTACTGGCGAGCCAAGTCAAAATTCCATTGAATTATGGGGTAAATAGCGAAAATTGTTCGTTAAGTGTGCAAAAACATATAAACAAAAACAATTTTGGTGGAAAGTGAAAAATCAACACTCGCCGAACCGCAGCGTAAATTGCAATTGCATTTTGTAGATGTGTGTGTAGATGTGTTTTGGTTTTTCGAGTTCGAATTGCAACTGGGCCTGGGTTTGAGTATTGGCTCGCACGAATTCGGCTAATTGGCATAATTAAAGAATCGATGAAAAAAAAAAGAGCGAAACGAAATAGGAAAAAAATTATTATGACCGCAGCAAGCAAAACGAAACGTGAAATACGAAACCGAAGCAGCCCAATTAATTTGCAGCACAACTTTTGAAAACAACAACAACAACAACACTAACACAAAATAATAACAATAATAAATACTAGAATGCTCGGGGCAAATAAACTTGACTGCAATTTACCCTCTACAAATTAATAATAATAGTAAATATTAAATAAGAAGAGCTCTAAAATTATTTATCGCCTGAGGCCAGCTTTTAAATATATAGTTTGTGCAATTGGAAATTACGTTTTGGGTTAACTATAATTGCGTTTCTTATCCGAGTTGAATGATTAGTAATATGCTGAGCTTTATCATATACCAATTGAAAGGCTATATCTTTATTGCTTGATTGAGATCGGATTGTTATAACAGACAGAGAGATAAAGCAACAATCAAAAATGAAGTAATCTTAAAACGAGCATAAAATCTTTGATTAAATACGTGCAATTTCAAGTAGACAATTTCAAATTAATACTTGTCACTTCTATTTAAACCACTACTTTTTAGCTACTAGTTTAAACTAAACTAACTGTTGAAGGGCAAACTGCTAATTTCCCGTTAGCTGTTTGTTTTTGAAACAGGGTATACAAATAGTAATTATTGTGACTAGTAATGGCAACGGGTGCCAATGAGTCGCATTCAAGTGGAGCTCGCTTGAGCACTTGGCTAGGTCCAGTCATTTCCATACACCTATATATATATATGCATATATATATATGCATATATATATATATATATATAGTATGTGTGTGGCTATAAGTAGTACAAGTATCTTTCGTATATGGACAGTCGCATAACTCAGCAAATTTTGAATGCTGTTGTTGTTGTTGTTGTTGTTGTTGTTCTTGTTATTATTTTGTTGTGCTTTGGTTTTGACTTTTGGGTTCGTTTTGCATGTTAGTTTGGCGATTTCTTTCTGTTTAACACATTTTAGACACGCACCGCTTGTGACTTGAGAGCGCTAATTTTCAGCTCGGTGCCGGACTACCATCGATATCTGATTCCCACTTCACGATCGCACTCCCATCGATCGAACTCTGTCATCCCTGCTGGCATGTGAGCAACAGCAAAACCAACAACAACAACAACACCAAAGCCATCAACGCTACCATTGTGCCCCAAATACGCGTATCGAAAGATGTTTCAAAAACTCATTTGAAAGGTGAAAATATGCATAAATCGTTCGTTCATCGTTTGAATATTCGAGGGAATCGTTCACTCAATCGCACCTTCCCCTTTATCACACCAAGTGTGTGTGCGTGTGTGTGTGTGTAAGTGTAGGTGGTTTCATGTTATGCATTTCAATATACAGATTAGGTTTCCATTTTTGTTCGTTGTCACGTCTCAGATCTCAGGGTTCCGTACGATTCCCTATTATATCTTTAACCGCACACACGTCGAAGGAAAATAAAATATTTAAGGGGCGCTCAAACCAAAAAAAAACAACTAAATCAAATATTTATTTATAGTAAGATGAGGAATAATAAACTTATGTTTTAATGGAATAACTTGAAACAAAGCAACAATGTCACAGATTCATAAAGATTTCTGGAAAAAATACGGAATTCTGATAAATGACATTTCAACAAGAAATGGCTGGTTATTTACAGGCTTTTCATTTACCAAAATAAAAGTATTCAATAATTTTATGAAGCTTTTCAGTTGTTTGTAGCTTTTTTTAAACGGATAAAAACTTAATTTGAGATCTGATAAAAGATAAGCAAAATTTGTCTAATTTCTGCAATTGCAATTGTTAACAATTCAACAAAGAGCAACCTTTAAACGGTTTTTTTTTTTAGCAAAATTATGAAAGTGGAAAGTCAAAGACGGTTAAAAAAAATAAAACCACTAAATTTATTCTACAAAGAAACTTTGGAAGCCGCTTATAAAGTGCAGCACATTTCTCAAGTACAAAGTAATCTAATGCTTAATTGAAAGAAATTTCGTATTTAAGGTGAAATGCAATTGCTATGAAATGCGCATTTCAATGGTGCTAATCATGATATTTGTGATGATGATGATGATGATGATGATGATTGTGACGAGGCTGTTTGTTGTCTACTCTGCTTTCTGTTTACCCATTTAGCTGCACGACAACAGTCACATGCTCATTTTAAACATGTTCATCATCATCATCATCATAATCATCATAATCATCATTATCAGCAGCATCAACAGCAATAAACACTCAGCAATTTTCACCAAGTTCGCTGAACTCTTGAAGCGTTTACCCACAACATCAACAGCAACAACAACAACAACAACAACAACAACATCAATTCCATCGTTGTCTCCATTTTTGAAGTTTCTTTGTTGGATTCGCATTGTTTGCAAACGAAAAAGCCGCCCAAACTCTTAGCCAACTACACCCACCATAACTTTAGCCCAAGACAATCCTTACCCCCCGCCGCCACACGACATTTTCAAGTTCAAATGTTGTGAAATACTATATGGAAATATTATGCATAAATAAAATGCAATTTTCAGCGCTTTCCACTGTCAAGAAACTCGGGCAGCTCCTCGGATTAGATCATCCGCGAGGTGAGCTAAGCGCGGTCGTCAACAATAACAATAACAATAATAACAACAACAATAATAATAATAATAACAATGACGATGACGATGACAACACATCCAAGCGGATGACAATTTAGACACAAGATTCAAGATGACAGATGATTTTTTTCGAATGTGAGCAATAAAAGTCTGGCATTGGGTTAATTATATCTCCCTGGAATCTATTTTAACTAAAACTAATACTTCTAATGGATACACTTATGTGTACTATATATGTAAAGTAGAACAATTATATAAATAGTTGTAATAATAATAAGAAAACCAGCTCAAGTTGTCCCTAAAACATAAGCTTAGTCTATGAAAAATACTCTTTTTAACGATGAGTAAAATACTTAAATTAACTTAAGAGTTTGTTGAAATAAAAGAAATAATAAAATGCCTAAAAATTATCAAATTTCTATCTTTTTGTTGTTTGTATAAAAAGTTAGTTTGTTATTATGGTTTTCATACCAAATCGTTGCTACATCAACAGAAATCACAACAATTTGAGAAATTTATTTGTTTTTATTATCAATATATTCTGTGATCAATCAAATGAGTATCTGAGACAATCGTTCCTATAACAACTTATCCATTTAACTTATGTTTACAGTATCAGAAGTTTATTACTTGCAATTACAAAATGTATTTAAGTAATTACTTTATACACAAGACACTTGATGCATCGATTTATGATTGCTTGCCTCATATCTAATCTAGTTATGCCATGTAATTGCATTTATGTATATAGGTAGTTGTTGTTGTTGTTGTTGTAAGTGTGTATTTCATAGATACATAAATCGCATGTCTCGCATACGTCACAGCGAATCGCATTATCATTATCGCATATGGAATTTTTTGATGAGGTAATACTAAATATGCCCCCAAGTAGTCAATTGTTGTTGTGTTGCTTGTTGCTTGTTGCTTGTTGCCTGTTGCCTGTTGCTTGTTGCCTATTCCAGATAATTTTCACACGCTCCTCGCTCCCCGCCCATCGCCCATTTCTCGACACTTGAAATGAAGTTGTTTTCTTTTTTTTGTCGCATTCAAGTTGCACTCCAGCGTTTTGGGCCCTATTTGATTTGGGGCCATCTCTTATTGGCCAACTTGACTGCTGTTTTCATTATTATATCTATTTTTATATCTATTTGCTGTTGTTGTTGTTTTAATCTTAGTTTAAATTTGTAAATTTGATAATTTTGAGCGTTCGGGTTAATCACCCATTACCAGATATTACCGCATTTTATGAGCCCCTTTGGCGCTTTCTGATGTTAATGAAGAGCGGATCATTTCGCGTTTTATGAGCTCTTTCCATGTTTGTTTGAACCATCTATTATGCAAAACATCGATAAACTTTCAGTTTGCAGACACCAAACATTGGCAATTTTAAGCTTCCTATGCATATCGTCAATATATATATATATATGTATATATATATTTATTTTTGAATTGATAGGAAAATGTTTTGATTCGCTTGGAAATGAAATATAAATAATTAAAATGTCGCCAAACGATTAAAAATCATTTGAAATTTTTATTCTTTCTAAGTTGTCGTATACACATATCTATCATATATATATATTTATAAAGACATATATATATATATATATCTTTATTTCTGATGCCACTCTTCATTTCGAAATTGTGGG